>JAVJIF010010240.1:115000-183610 GCA_038442645.1 Agave tequilana
GATCATAAAAGATTGGTGATTCCATTGCATGATGGATAAGCACATGATCCAATACTGACTCGGGAAAAGGCCTGAAATTAGGTAAAAACACCTCAGTCATTATTGAATCAGGAAGTAGAATTGAATTACCAAGTTGAGTTTTAGGATCATATTCATGCTCAAGTGCAATTTCAGGAAAAGGATAACTTGTTAAAATGTCAATGGGATTTTCAAAATTTGAAGTTTGGTCAAGTTCAAATGGGTGTGCTGAAATTGAATCTTGGTTTCTAAAACAACATGAGTCATGGTCTAGATAGATAGAGTTAGAGATATCTGGATCGGTCAAAGGTTGATAAGAGTGAGTTTCTTCATTCCTATGAATGTTGAACAATTGACTCGGTTGTGATTCTAACTTATCAATAGACTAAGTAAAATATTTTTAAAATTATTGTGAGGTCTCATGCAAGATTTCTATTCTCTTTTCTAGCTCAGATTTTTTCTTCAATTGGTTGTTCTAGAAAGGGAGTGTAGGAATCTTGGTTTTGAAAAAATTGTGAAGATTGTGAATCCAAAAAGTTTTGAGATTGTCGCTCGGACTCACGCAAGAGTTCCTCAGTCAATTTCAGAATAGATGTTTGATCATTTGAAGAGGTGGGACTGAGTAAAACTCTTGAAAATATTGTGGAATTAGGGAGGCCAACATGTTTTGAAATTATTGCTTGGCCTCTTGCAGGCTGGCTTCTATACTCTTTTCTAACTCAGACTTTTCTCAGTTGGTGGTTCTAGAAAAGGAGTATAGGAAGCAAAATCGGAAAATGAATATTGTGAAAATTGTGGACAAAGTGGATAAAGAGGTTGAAAATTTGACTTGGGGCAGGTGAATCCCCATTTACTCTGTGAAGAGTTAAAATTATTTTTGAAATGTTGGTCATCAGATAAACGGTATGGGTTATATTGAGTCGAATACATCCAATCCAGATTATTTGGTTGGGTCATGTTGTTCAAAGCTGGGTTGGAGCTATTTAACAATGAGGCTGATGTGAAGTATGCATTCATTTTAGAATTGAAAAAATTATTGTTGTTGAATTTCATTTCACGAACAAACAATAAAGGAAACAAACAAACAAACGAAAACAAAAAATTAAAACCAAGCCTATATTAAGGTTGACCTAGACCTAGATGACTCCTAACTGGGCGATTACTCGGGGAGGTTATTGTATGAATCCGACCATAAGCTAATCAGCCAGGTAGGGGTAAAATACGGTGGGAGGTATCTGTGCGTAAGCAACGGGCCTTAATTACACAACATCACGGTATCTTCGAAGCGTAACCTCTTAATCCCCAACCTTAAACACCGATTTCACAAAAGTATGATCCAAAACAAGTTCCACCCTCAGTCAATCTCTTAATGAGTCCGAGATGTCCCTAGGGGCCAACGTCTATCAATTTTTATTAAGGCTTGGGTTGTGTGAGTGGGGAGGTAGTTTTTGGGCTAAGGAAGAGTGATGAAATCCCCACCTTATCTTTTATTGGGTCAATCAAAGTAGAAAATTAGCAGCAGAATATATTAATATATGCAGCTTGCAAGAACCCTGCAAAACAAATGAAGTCCAAATGCCACACAAATGCCGCGTTTTCGCGGCTTTTCTTTGGTTTTCGCGGCACAATTATGGAAGTAGGGTCTCAGCTTTCTAGAGCAGGGATATGCAAGCAAAAGGAAAGTTCTGCAATGCTAAGGTTTTGTAAGATTGACCTGCACACCAAAATAGAGGAGAAAATGTTAACAAAAACGTGAAATCAAAAGCATTTTCGTCCCCGGCAACGGCGCCAAAATTTGGTCGGGGCGAAGCCAGCACTTTAAAATGTGTGTTTTCTGAAATCAATGAAATTATGTATGTGCTAATGTTCCTTCGATACTTTCGTTATAGCATTGATTCAACGGATCAAATCCACAGGGACGAGAGGCGATAGAAGCATTAACAGTCCTTGTTCACTTCGATTGTTAACAGTTTCTTCTTGTTAAAGAATGAGAAAAAGAAAATAAAAGAAAAGAAATACAGAAAGTAATAGATGAAGAAGGCAATGAAACAACGACATGAAATTAAAGAGAAATGGTTTTGAAAATAAAAAGAAGATGGAACAAAGATGAACTACGAAGTTGGTGAAAACAATGAAGAAAATGATAAAAGGGTTTGAAATTGATTCTTTAAAATAAGATAAAAGAATATTCATGACTACTAACTACTAATTGCTCCACTAACCATGCTAACCTCTTAGAGATAGTTGCCTCACATGGATCCTTGGCCATCACTATTCTTTGGCTTCAAGAGATGATACAAAGCATGACTCATAAGATTGTTCTTCTACATTCAAACAATATATCCATACCACACAATAAGTTGCAAGCTACTATTAGATAATCAAAACCGGTTAGAGGTGAGCATGAAATAAAGTTAGCATTTGCAAGTTAGCAAGTTAGTGGGTTAGATGTTAGAAATGTTAGAATATTAGAATCCATCATCACGAGCCATCAATGGCTCTTGCAAGAGCAAGGCTTTGTAGAGACTGCTAGATTTATGTGAATTATCAAGTAAGGGGTTAGATAGTTAGTGGTTAGTAGTTAGATTGCTATGAGAAGAAGAAAAGTTATCTAAGCATCATGTAAAAGATGAAGTAGATTACAATAGAGAAGAAAAGAGACACCATTACATAGATTGTCACTATCTATTACATCAATCTCTCTCTTTCTCTCTCTGAATCTCTTAGCCCTAATACACGAATCTAAAAGAAAATAAAAATATAAAAAAAGAAGAAGAACACCTACACTACACTACACTAAAAGATAGAAAACCTAGCCTATTTTTAATCTGCTCCCGTTTTGGGTCTCGGCAGGGGTATATATAGGCAAAAGAAGACTCTGGATGGTGAGACGAGACCACACGTCGAAAATCGACGCGTGGGCCCACCATAGAGCAGCGACAACGTGGCCATAGCCGCGTTTCCGCGGTAATACCAAGGACCTAGGTCCTTGGTTTTGGTGCGTTGGTTCGTGTCGCTTCGGGGACCATCCAGATATGCTCAGATTCGGTTAATTTCGTCCAGATTTGTGTCAGACACCCGCAAGGGTCTAGGTTCAATGCATCTTCTAGAAACTCCCTTGCTTAGCCTCCAAGAAATGCGGATTTAATTACCCCAAAATGGGTTTAATTAAGCTCTTATTATGCTTTTGCCCTCCTTTTCTTGACTATCTGTAAGAGAGACCAAAACACGATTTAGACTGACATTTTATTCATAAATCAGTAGGGAAATGCGATATAATAATGTAGAACTATAGACTAATTAAACTCCAATGAACACTTAACAAAATCAACACACGATCTCGGCTTGAGTTCTCCGGATGAAATCGACCCATGATCTCGTCGAAATCGACACACGATCTCGATTTGGCCAAACGGATGAAACCGGTTCAAAATGAATCACCAAACATACTTACAATTGATTTCAAATGATCACACCGGATCTAAATTAAGTTCATTGTCCCCTCAGGAAATGCTTTTCAAAACTCCAATATCAATTGTAGAGAATCGAAATTTCAGCTCAGCTATCCAAACAGAATGCACCATACATGCCTTCTCAACACTTCACCGAAGAGGAACGCCATATAAGCTGACTGACAAACGTGTCACAACTGAATAAACACCATTCCAAATGACCTCAAGAAGAACCTAACACGAGCCAATACTGACCCAACTTACTGGCACCCTAGTCCAAATATCTTCAACACGATTCAACCAAATCTGAGTACTAAATACCAACATCAGCTCAACAAACTAGATGCATAGCCCCTTTATGCAAACTCAATTATCTTCTCACCGGAAGATCAAATATTCATCGAGATCACTTCACCTCTATGTGAACTTCAACTCTTCACCTCTACGTGAAGTCCAACTCTTCACCTCTACGTGAAGTGTAAATCAGCTTTCGCTACCAATTCTTGAGAATCTAAATATACCAAAAAACTTCATACGGGTTGCACCACCAAATGGCTGCGCCTATGTGGCTGCCTACGTATCTTGTCCAAGGGATCAAGCTATTCATAGTTTAGTAAATGAGCTCCACTGAGCTCAAGCAACTGGACCTAAACTTTAGTAGCGAATCGAACTGGCTGAGTCATATGAACCTCCTTACCAATACCGTCATAGAGAGCAACGACCTTCAATTTGAACTTGTCACGCTCACCAACTTGAGATTCATGCTTATTCACCCACTTTTACGGCTTTATGTTGGTTCCAATAGCTGCAAACAATTCGACATTCTCATTAATATCTTCAACCTATTCAACATCAAAACTGGCTGCATGATTTTCACTCGGTGTCACAACCAGTGAAGTCCTAACTGATACCGAACCAAATGGAGATGGTGGAGTAGCATCAACCTCCTCCCATTGGATACATCCTAGGTCTTCGTTTTCACCTACTGAGAGACGGTAGACTTCAACGATGAAGTCTCATCAAATGTGACATGCTTACTTAACACAATCTTCTTATTTTTGGGGTCCCATAACTTGTAACCTTTTATATTTCTATTGACGCCAAAAAACACAAACTTCTTTGCTTACGGATTTACCTTACCATATTTGGCACTAAAGTAGACCAGACTTTCAAATGCCCGCAGCAATTCATAATTTTGAATAGCTCCACCTGACCAAATATCCAACAGAGTTTTGCCTCACAGTCGATGACAGTACATTTATGAGATGGCTAGCATATACAATCGCCTTAGCCTAAAACGATTTGTCTAATTGTGCATTAGACAACAAACACCTAGCCTTCTCTAGTAAAGAACGGTTGATTTTCTTAGCTAACCCATGTATTCTTTGTGTGAAGTGAGTACCAATATCAGTGTTTTGGCCAAATTGTAGGAATTGGTTCTTACATTTTTCAACATTACCAATTTGGAGCTCCTCAATCTTCCTACCAGTTTATTTCTCCATCATATCCTTCCACTTCACCAACATACCTAGGGCTTCAAATCTTTTCTTATGGGATATATCCAATAATGTCTAGATAAATTATCAATAAAAGATACAAAGTATTTATGACCTTCAAGCGATGCCATCTTGACATGTCTCCAAATATTTACGTGAACACAATCAAGAAGACCTTTCGAGTGGTGAGTAGTGGTGCTGAATTTCACCTTCGTCTTCTTGTCCAAAACGCCGTGTCCATCCAATTTCATGTTACAAATAGATGCATCTTCTAATGATCCCTTCTTTGCTGGAGCTTGCAAAGACTTTTCACCTATATGTTCGAGCCTCATATGCCAAACCTGCATGCAATCACCATCTGAAGAAATAGAAGTCGCCACTCGCCCTGTAACCGCACTACCTATCAAGTAGTATAGGTTATTGCGTTAGACGCCCTTCATCAATACTATTGAGCCTCTAGTATCTTGAGAACACCATCTCTAACAGATACTGCATGACCCAATGATTCCAATGCACCAACTGAGATAAGATTCTTTTTCACTTGAGGTGCATACCACACTTCCTTTAGTTCCCGTACCATCCCATCAAACATCTTAATCTGGACGGTACCTATTCCTTCCATATTACATGGGTGATCATTACCCATGATAACAGAACATCTATCTAGCTTCTCAAAGCTAGAAAACCAATCCCTATATATGCATTTATGATAGATAGCTTTAGTATCTAACATCCACTCAGCGCCTTTTGAGTAGCCAACAATAGGAGTAATAACGGAGAAAGAGTATATCGATGAGCCTGAGTCTGATCTATCTGCCTGTGAAGTACTGGCGTGAGTACTAATCACCTATGTTAGATTTATCTTGGTCTTCGACTCCTTCCTCTTAGTCTTATCCTTGATTCTTGGACAATCAACCTTCTAGTGCCCTATCTCTTTATCAGAAGGCACACTGGCTCTTCTTCAGATCTCTAAACCCTAGTCTGGACTCCAAACTCTGACACTCGCCTTTGCCCTTCCGATTGGAACCTCTGCCTCTTACCATCAACGCCTCTGCTAATGTACCATTGAAAGAAGACTGCTTGTCATTCCTCCTCACTTCATAATTTACAAGAGCGGCTGATACATCACTGTAATTAAGTGTTTGTTTGCCAACGATCAAAGTTAGGATAAAGGTCTCATACTCTTCTTCAGAAAGAGAATTCAGTAGAATTAACGCCTTATCCTCTTCTTCGATCTTCACATCCACGTAAATCTGTAAGAAACTTGGTGGAGTTATTCATGTGTTCATCAATAGAGATTATTTTCTTCAACTAGAAGCCATAAAGCCTACTCTTCAATTGCAAACGTGACTCTATGCTTTTCGTCAGATTCTTCTCTAAAATCTCCCACAGCTGGCTTGCAGATGTTTCATATAACACATGATACTTGATGTCTTATGCCAAACAAGACCTTATCAAACTAAATATCATTCGATTCATCTTGTTTCAATCCTCTTCAGAAGTAGTCTCGCGCTTTTTCTTCAATCGTAGAGTGTCTTTAAGGTTTGATGCCATCAATGCATCCACCACCTCACATTTTCACATCCTGAAGTTGTTCTTCCCATCAAACTTCACCACATCAATCTTCAATGTATGTGAATTCATAGATTTTATCATAGATGTACTATCTTCAGCCATCTTCTCAATAGATTACTCAAAAATAATGCGAAAAGCAAACAGAGTTAGATCAAAAACTAGATAAAGATAGGATCATTACCTAAAAGTGAAACCCTAGGAGAGTTTTTTAAATGATCTACTCCACTAAATTTGATTCCTTGAGCAATCCAAATGTTGTTCTAAGATCGACACATGATCCCACAAACAGACTCAACGCTGCTCCGAGATTGGCTCACAAATCTCTACGAAACAGCAACCAATGCTCTTTGAATCAATATACGATCACATGAAGAACCTGGGATGCTCTGATACCACTTGTTCTGTGCTTCTTACAACAACCCAATTGAGAAACCCCAATCAACTGAGAGAGATGCAGTAGAGAAGTACCCAAAAGATAAGAACAAATAACAAGGAGAAAGCCAAATACAATATTTAATGAGGTTCGGCAATTTGCCTACGTCCTTGGGGCAAGAGAGAGATTTTATTGATTCAATAACCAATACAAGTTTCTCCAAGGGATACAATTCATAGGGCCTACCCTTTATTTATATCCAGAGAGTCCCAGGATTTTAGGAAACCAAAATTGGATTCGAATTCTTTTAGAAATGAAGTCTGAATCCCAATAGGAGAGCAGATTCGCCTGTAGGTCGACCGGGCGATTGACCGACCCTTCCTTTCGGTCGACCGGTCGGTCGAATAAGTCCTACAGAAAGTTGGCCATGCCTGTCGATCGGCCACTCCAGTTGAACGCTCTCCTTGCTACAGTCGACCGGGAGGTCAACTGAGTTGCTCATGTGCAGTTGTGCGCGCTGATCAACCAGGCGGTCAACTGGCCACTGGTTCTGGGCTGCATTTGGACTGCTTCTCACTCCTAGATTCTGATCTCTGCATCTCTGCGAATTAGTTAAAAAACTCTTCCATAAAGCTTTTATCTCCTCTCTCCCTATATATCATATATCTTATTTCTACTTTAACTTTGTCCTCTCTGGTTTCATAGCTTTCAGTTGAATATAGCATCATTAATCAGATGAAATATCAAACTTAAATTTGTAATTTGAAAAGATATGAATCTGAAGCTTATATCTCTTTGTAGTGGTCACTTTCCGACTCACCCAAGATTGTGACATGTATTAATCTAGCCTTGCATGAATGTGCTACATTTTATTACTTTCAGAACAGCTTATTCAGAACCATCGTCTAGCTTGAATTGCGAACGGGTCGACTGATTAACAGAAGAATCAAATTCGATTATAAAGAATCCTTAAGCCAAATCCAAATCCGGACGAAGTAGTAACCTCTCATGAGTAGTTCATCCTTATCTCCAACCGAGCGCGAACCACTAGATAAAGAGGGACTTTTCCCTACATCAATTCAAACTGGAGCGTTTGGCTCGATCCTTAGCAAGATAAGGGATTTAGATATTTAAACTGAGTTGGACTCTCTAACCTTATCTATTTGACATGACTTGTATAAATAAATGACCCCTTCTAATGGGAAAGAGGCCAAGTTCACCCGAATTGAGAGTACACTTTGTAATCACTATTGACATAGTGAAATCTCTCTCTCTCTCTCTCTCTGTGGTTTTTTCATTTCGGATTTTTCACATATTTTCATTGTGTTTGTGATTGACTTTTTTGTGACTTTGCTATATTACTTTCCTATTTTGGTGCGTGAATTGATTCCATAGGAATTAGCCACTGCATTTGGTACTTTCATTGAGAGGTAAACTCAAGAATTTTGAGATCTCTTGCTACCCAATACCCTAACCCTTCTACAAAAACATCTGCATACAATGATTATGGCACATAGGAGCACCTCCCGACACGATGATAGCACCTCTGGTGAATTTGACCCAACGACACTCTCACAAGGACAGCTTGTCCAAGTGGTGATCGATCTGCGATGACGGTTGGATGTGCACAGGACGAAGGCTGACCATGAATGAGAACTTATCGCCATCCACCGCAACATGGTAGAGCACAAGCATAAGGCAGTAATACAGGTCAATCATCAGCTGCTCACACAAATAAAAATTTTGCGAGAAGCCTAGAAGCAGGTCATCGAGTTAGTCACTCAGGAAGTCCTAATAGGCCCCTCCTCTAAGGCCTATCAATACCCAGCAACCCCCACTGACCTGCGCGCCAAGCTCAACAAGATGCGATCCAAAGTGGCTGTCCCACAAGATGACCATGAGAACCTTCATCACGACAACTCAAGGAAGCGCACAAGAGGGCACTGAGCCCTAGCTCCCAAGGAGAATGCTCCCCCGACGACGGCGAAGGCCGAAGGCTCTATCACTTTTGATCGGTCTCTAATATTGCATATACATTGTCACACTTCTGCATTTTATTTTAAATAAACTCTGCTAATTAATTATTTTTTTACCATTTAAATTATACATGCCCATTACTAAATGAGAAGGAAAAGAAAATGAGCCCAAAAGCCCATTACAATTCTGATTTAGTTCAGAATTAATTCAAATAAAAAATTAGGGCATATCAAAGAAGATAAAACCAGTTAAAAAATTAGTTAAATCAGATTTTTACAAATCAAGTGGTTAAAGCCAAGAAACAACAGAAGAACCGTCAAAATTAGAAGATCAAACAATATATCTTTTTGGATAAACAGATGAAATAGAGCGAGGGAAGGAACTGCTCCTAGGATGTGGCCATCTGGCCACATCCTGGCCGCGGATCCATGGCCAAAGTCATAGATCTGCAAGTCTGTTGCAATTGTTAGGGGAGCGTCAACTCCCTCTATCTTCGTACGTTCTCCCCTTTTGATTTTTTCCTATAAATACTGGGATTTTTTAGTGTACATGGAACAATCAAGCAGAGATAGATTCTTAGGCTAGTTTTCATTCTTTTTAGTGCAGGTTTTTATTTCTTTTCATGTAATTTTTAGTTTTCATTTATGTAATTCAGAGGAGATCAGAGTTTCATACTTGTACTGAGAGTGACACTGGTGTTAGTTGTTTTTCTCTTCTTTTATTGTTACCACATTGAATCTAAAATATAACAAAAAGTTATATGAAATGATAACATTAATATGTAAACGCATACCGACAACGGTAAATAAGGAAATGCACAAGAACGAACACTCACATGAAATGACACGGTTTCGGAACTGAATCGCCATCTGGTCTTCACTGCATATACCGGTACTGATCTACAGATCATCCCGTGGATGGTCTTTAAATCACCATTGTATCGGGTCCACAGTGAGCATGAATCCGGATCGGGTCCGGGTCTTCTGCAACTGGTCCGGATCTCACTGGACGGGTCCGAAATACTGTAGCACGCAAGCGAACATACAAATAAATATAAATACACGATTAACACCCACACAAGCACAGGGATACATACGTGTACACCCATGTACATGTACAAGTATACACCTCTATACATACATATATATACATATACTATATACATATGTGATGCATTCATGCACCCAAACATACACCTACACTCATACATAGTACATGATAACCAAAACACCTACAACTGCAAACTCACACACGCAATCACACACACGCACACTCTCGCACAAACACAACCCATATCAAAGCATAACACATGCATTCTCACACTAATAATTAAAACACATACATGTAAATGAAAATACACATCACACTTATATTAATACACATTATATCTCATAACCTTAAAGAGAAATAAAAGAAGGAAGGGGATGGAAAACTCACGGCAAGGGGCTGCCGGGGCGATCTCCGACGACGGTGGATCTCACAGACAACGCCGGTGGCTCGACAGAGGGATAGACCGCAAGGCGGAGGAGACCGGAGAGTCACGGAGGCTAGCTGGAGGAGTCTACGGCCTCGAAGACGGCTGTTGGGGACCAGCTGCGGGCTGCCATGGTCGTGGTGTTGCCGCGCGCTGCTGGAGCTCGGCCTTCTGGAGGCTGGACGCGCCAAGGGATTGAGGTCTGGTTGGGGGATCCGGCCAGAGATGGAGAGAGGTGGGGAACTCCGGCTGTCGTCTACTGGTGGAGGCGCTGGTTGCTGGTCTGTTGTGCTGCTGTTGCGGCTGTAAGAGGAGGGCTGGGCGGCCTGCTGCTGGAGCAAAGGGCAGCCAAGAGAGAAGGGAGATGGGCTGTTGCTTGCGCGTCGTGCAGTCGAGGTTACGCGGGTGGAGGAGGAGTAGGCCATGAAGCTGCTGGGTGGCCTGGATAGGGGTGCGGGGGTGCGGCAGGGAGCTGGGTTAGGCTGTCACTGCTGTGCGTGGGTAGGCTGTGATGGTGCACGCGCGGGAGGGAGCAAGGGGGTGTTGTTGAGGTCTCGCCGGAGAGAGGAAGGAGGAGATCTGATTGTAGTGGTTGCGGCCAGATAAGAGAGGGGGAGAAGGAGGTGGTGGCGGCTGGATTGGGTGATGGAGGATTATGATAGGATTAGGGTTATGATAATGGATTAGATGAAGTTTATATATATACGGGGTATTGGGTTAATGGGTAGTGGGTTTAGGCTAACGGGTAGAGATCATGAGTATGATAACGGGTTGAGGGTTTAGATATGGATAGATAAAGGGTATAGAAACCAAGGGGAGGAAGAATACTACGAATAATAATAAATAAATACAAACTATAATAATATTAATAATTAATAATAACACCATAAATAATTAACAAAAATATTAATAAAAGCAATTACTTATAACCATAATAATAATATCAATTAAAACTAATTATAGTAATTAATATAAATATCAGTAATAATTAATTATCAATTAATAAAACTTAAGATACATGATATAATAATAGATAATAATAATTACTACCAAACAATAATAATAATATTAATTAACAATAACAATAACCATAATAATAATATGTCTAATAATGTCAATGAGAAATAATAATAATCTTAATGTAATAATAATAGCAATTAACAATAAGGATAATAATAGAAATAATAGTAATAAGTTACTAAAAACCTTGATAATTAATATTGGTAATAATATTTAAAGCTAAAATACCATTTACTATCTTAAAAATAATTTTCCATATTTAATAATAATAATCACAAGAAAGAAAATAATAAATTAAGTTGATAAAAAAAATTAATCAGTAAATCAAAATAAATACTTTAGGAAAATAAAAATACAGTATCTCTAACTAGGGATCTTACAGTTTGAAATATGTATTAAATTTTTATATCACATATTTGTATTTCAAAGATATAATAAGAACTGATTTTTGTGGAATTTATGTGTTTTTATGGGATTTAATTAAAGATAAAAACCTAAGTTTTTAAGTCCTATAATGGCTAGACTGGCTGTCTGCCGGTCGACCGGACCGGTCGACCGTAGCAGTAGTCGGTCGACCGGTGCGGTCGACCGACGTGCACAAGCGTACACGCCAGCTTGAGCTGGTGGGCCGGTCGACCGGGTCGGTCGACCATCCAGAGAGCTCTGCTCTCTGGAAATGGCCCCGATCGACGGGTGGGTCGACCGGCAGAGAGCTCTGCTCTCTGTATCCAGTCTCGGTCGACCGAGCTGGTCGACCGGTAGGCTCAACGGTCAAAAATATGGCCGTTGGCTGGTCGACCGCCCAGTTGACCGGAAGGGCATTTCAGCCCTTTCCAGCTGCCAACGGGTAGATTTCATATGGGGTTATAAATACCCCCATTTGAGTTTGTTTTTAAACAAGTTTTTTAGAGAGCAATTTTTTCACCTTTACAAGTGTTTAACAGCAAGTTTTCAAAAGAGTTTTTGGGTTTAAAAGATCAATCTTTATTTGTTTTAAAATGTTGAAAAATTCAAAGAAAAAGAGAGTATTTGGGAATCGGTTTTTGATCTTTATTTCAACATCTATCTTGTGATTTTCTCAAGTATTTTTCTTTGTTGTTTTCATTTTCAAACACTTTTATTTCTCACATTTGAGCTATCTATCTATCCTATCTATAAAATCTTATTTTTTTGTGGGAAAATTAGTTTGTGGTTGTTTATATCACCAAGTTGTAAACCTTCCATCTTTGTGATATCCCTCTAGTGAGAGATGATTGTGTTGATATCCCTCTAATGAGAGGTGATTGTGAAAGTGGTATTTGTATCCCTCTAGTGAGAGGTGGAGATTGTGTTGGAATCCCTCAAGTGTAAGGTGATTGTGTTTGAGTGATTTTGAGCCCTATCCCTCTAGTGAGGGGTTGATCATCGTTTGGCTAAGTGCCTATCCCTCTAAGTGTAGAGGTGATTGTTTTGTGTCTTGCCTCTAAGTGTAGAGGTTGTATTTGTTGGAGAGAGGAGTTTGTGTACTCCCGATTGTATTTGCCCAAATCCTCAATGGAGATTCCCTGTGTGGGAAGTCCTGTGTGAACGAGTTAGTGAAAATTCTTCTGTGTGAAGGCGGGGACGTAGAGCTGTGTGCTCGAACCTTAAAACATATCTCGGTGTTTGCGTTTGATCCACTTTCTCTAACTCTCTCTCTCTCTCTCTCTTATATTGTGCATTGATTCATATTGTTCATATCATACCATGCTTGGTTTGTTTATGTGCCATACTTGTGTTAACCAAGAGAGCTTCATATAGCATCTTAACTCTTATTCAGAGGAATCAAGAGGAGTTAGTCCAGAGCCCTTCACCGGGAATTCGGCTACACTCTTTGGTTGTACTAAGTGTGTTGCAATTAGTTTTTTAATTCCGCATTATTTGTCATAGATTAGCCTTACACCTATTCACCCCCCTAGGTGTACTTTCAATTGGTATCAGAGCTTACGCTCCTAATATTAGGTTTAACCACCTAGGAATGTGATCTTAGTTGCTAATCTATCATTTGCATTTGCACACTTATATTGTTTACACACACTCATGGATTGCTTGACCCCTCCTATGTTTGATGTTTCTAACATCGACGTATAGAAGATTAAGATGAGTGTGTATCTCAAGACCATAGGTTTGCATGTTTTCCTTGCCGCTACTAAGAAATTCTATCTTGGTAATAGCGAGATATAGAGGCCAATGCACAAGCCTTAATGGCACTTAGAAGCACGCTTAACACAGAATATTTGTGTTAAGTTTCTCATTGTGATTCTGCCTTTGCAGTGTGGAACACTTTGACCTCCTCCGAGCTTCAAACGCCAAACTTTATGGAGAGAAAATCTAGTAGAGAAGAATCCGAGCAACATTGCTACATGGTCTAAGGGAATGACTCCCTTGAGGTAAACTCAGATGCTCAATTAGATGATGACAATGCTAGTTCTTCTAGTAATGATTATATTGATGCCAATACATTAAATGAAGAACTATCTATTATTTGTGAAAAATTGTTAAAAAAATATAATCTTTTAAAAAGGAAAGTTTTGGACTTAACAAAGAAAATAATAATTTGTGTTTAAAACTTGATTTGACTTTGCAAGAGAAGGTTGAGATTTCAAATGAATGTGACTCCTTGAAATCCCAACTTGAACTTGCTCTAAATGAAAACAAGATTTTGAAAAATAAAAATGATTGCAATGAGGTTTGAAGAAAAATGAGATCTTGTCCTCAAAACTTGATTTTGTTTTAAAATAAAGTGAATCTTTGAAAAACAAAATTATTTCTATTTCAAAGGATTGGATTTGTTTTCAAAGAAAAATACTTCTTTGCATGATATTGACACACATGTTTGCCATGCTAGTGTAGCTTCACCTTATAGCTCACCTATTGCATGCTTCACTTCTTCTTTCATTATTGAAAATGATATAAATATTTTAAAGAAGAGTGTTGATTGTTTGGGCTCCACTTTGAGCCAATGTGCCATGAACCACACACGTTTGGAATCTATATTTCGAAAAAAACATGTTCCTCCTATGCATACACACAAACCATGGCATACACATGCTCCTCACGTTCACACTCATAACACTTTGTATGCTCATTTGTACACTTGTACACATTATGGACGTAAGGGTCACCTTGCTAAGTTTTGTCATGATAGAGTACAGGATGAAAATTTAGCAAATAAATTTGTTTGGGTTATGAAAGGAGCTAATCCTCATGGACCCAATAAAGTATGGGTACCAAAATTCACCCCTATTTTATTTGATGTAGGTGTGGGCTCTTACTTGACGTGAGAGTGATGGTACCTTGAAGTGAATACGTTCCGAGCTAAATGGTAACTATTTTGGATGCATCACTTTCAAGGGGAGTTTGGTGGAAGGACCACCATAGTTTGGAGACATAGAGAGCTGCCCTCATGGTTTTGATAACGATCTCTTACTCCCATTTATGTTTGCATGCTTTTAGTTCATTCATTTGTAGCATGTCCTTGTTTTAATGCTCATTATGTCATATGCCATGCTTATTAGACTATTGGCATACGTATATAGTATGTGAGATCACCCATGTTTATATGAACCCATATTTTGTGTTCTCTCTATAGTTTAGCTATTATGTATATCATAACTCTAATACATGTGTATTTACATAATGATCATATTGATATATGTTTTGTTTCTATGCTTCATGATTTGATTACATGTTTAGATGTTAGTTTTCATTAAAACTTGAGTATAAACTTGTACAACTAGTGAGCCACAAATAGATTATTAGATGTTTGTGCTTGATTGCTCATTTGTACTTATTAGATGTACTACTATAGCCTAGTTTTGATGATTCATACATTTTGACTTGTATTCTTTATTTTTGTGCATGTTGTTCATGTTTGTAATTAGCTTCATGTATATATCTATTTTGTCTAAACTAATAGTTATACATACACATTCTTGAGCCACTTGCCTTCATGCATATATTTTTGTGAACTCATTCATATTTGGATATGTATGTATACTCTAGTTTGTATAAAACATACATATGCCTTGAAGTTGTATTACTGAAAATTAAATTTTAATGATTTTCGTGTTTTCGTTTATAAAAGAATTTCACATTCAGCTTAATTGCCTATTTTCATGACTATGTCTTTCCCACAAAACTTATACACTCACATTATTTGATGTTTTCTCATGATTTTATTTTCATGAGTATTATATGTGCTATATAGACTTTGAGTGTCATTGGTTGAGTGATTTTCATGTTTCATGGAATATATTCTTATTTTATTCCTTGCTTGAAGGATTTCGTACTAGTTTTCAAATTTTATCATATAACTAGTTGCGTATTCTTCATGTGATAGAGTTTTCAAACATGTTATAATTATTTTCAAACTTATTTTTGAAAACCCCTACCCATTCAAGGGCGGTTGGTTGGGCGACCATGCCTTGTATGCATTATTGAAAATCTATTTAAACTTGTGCATGAAATGGGTGGTAGGGAGTATAAGTTAGACACTTGATCCTTATTGTGTTTTCAATTGGTATCACAAATGACATTTATTTTGTATACTCATATTTGTTTCTATATATGTATGCCAATTTTGATTGGTATTTATATTTTCATACATATATACGTGTTTTGATTATGCTTACTATATCTTTATATCTTTGAGCACAAATTTTGTCATGCTAAGTTTGATTTAGTCCTTAATGACAATTATTTTTAAATTGGTATCTTATACAAGTTTATGCATCGTTTTCATTAGTATTTCATAAAGGGGGAGAAAATTCATATTTTACCTTTCAATCGGTTTCGTCTACCATTGATATCTTACTCCACTCTTTATATTGAAAAATGATTGAAAAATGATATTGATTTTTTATTTGGTATCATATGCTCCTAATGAAAATTATTTTCAATTGGTATATGGTTCTTTTTCAATATTGGTATCAAGAATATTAAATTGATATTATTCTCTATTTGGTATCTCTATTACAAAATGTTTTTAGTGTTTAACCAAAAAGATTGGTTTATGTTTTTCAATTGGTATCAAAAGTGTAAAATATTTTCAATTGATACTAATTTTTTTCAATTGGTATCAAGATTACCTATTGTTTATATCTTTCAATTGATATTAAAATTTTGTTTGTTTTGTTTATTTTCAATTGGTATCATAAATTGGTATCATGATGTTTCGATGTATACCTTCATACTTAATTGATAGTATTATTTTGATTTGTATTGCTTATATGCAAGGGAAGCTTAACATCTTCTCTATATATAGATTCATGTTGAGTATATGTCATATTAAAGTTATTGACCTTTCTTTGGTATGTAGTAAACGTGTGTAGTAAGAGCTTCACATCTCCTTTTATATATTGCATATTGTGCTTTATGTGGTTAGGGTTTAATCATCTCTTTTCATATAAATGCATGTATGCAGGGGGAGTTAACTTCATGTCTTTCCTCTTCATGAATGTATATAGCATACATACCTTTATTGTTTTGTTTTATGCAAAAAGGGAAAATATTATGCCCTTTTATTATTTGAACCCCTTTGTTGATGAATTGACAAAATGGGGAGAGATATTTTGGAGTTTATATGCATGTTTGTTTATATGCATGCTTGTTTGAATTAGTTATCCTTTACTATTGGTATCAAAAGCATTTTTATTGGTGGTATTGGTATCAATAGCATCTTTTATTGTTTTTATTGTAATCAAGAGTTTTTATTTGTGTCAAGAGCAACATTGTTTTATTATTTTATTAACAAGAGCATCTTTTATTTTTTTATTGGTATCAAGAGTTTTTATTTGTATCAAGAGCAACATTGTTTTATTGTTTTATTGGTATCAAGAGCTAAATTTTTTAAAAAAAGAAATTTTTATTCGTATCTAGAGCAACATTGCTTTTAAGAATATGTTTATTTTAAAATAGAGTCTTTATTGGTATCAAAAGCATGTTTATTTCATTGGTGTACGCGCCGGAAAAAGGAAATAAAGGTGTTCGCTGTAAAATTTCCTTGAATCATATGAAAAATTACAACAAAACTGTTTTCCTTCCAGTTACAAGGGAGGGAGGATGTTGAGTCTTGAATCCTCTCTTTGTTTAAGGCTGGGTTCTTCGTGTGTGGCGATGGAGAGTGAATCTTGTTCTCCGTTGACCGGATGACCGTCGGGATCGTCAGGGATCTTCTCTTCGGCTGGTAGAAGGAGTAGCACAGCTCTGTCTACCAAAACTCTCAAAGAGAAGGTAGGCAAAGAGCAACTTGTACGCAGTAAGCTTGCTGAAGAGTTGAGCTCTCTCTTGCTTCTCTCTCTCTCTGTCTGCCTGGGTGTAGTCTGTTGTTTATCTCTAGTCTCCTCTTGTCCTCCTCTCCTCATAGCGGCGGGGCTATTTATAGAGGCTCCAGGGGTGAACGTGCCCCCTAAAAGTGCTCCACAATGAGGGGCTAACTTCCCCGCTATGTGGGCGGTGACTGGCCCCATAACCAGGGCGGTTATAACCGAGACGCGGTGTGGAGCCCACGCGCCCTGAGGTTGAGACGCGGGTGTCGAGCCCACGCGCCTTGAGGTTGAGACGCGGGTGTCGAGCCCACGCGCCTTGAGGTTGAGACGCGGGTGTCGAGCCCACGCGCCTTGAGGTTGAGACGCGGGTGTCGAGCCCACGCGCCTTGAGGTTGAGACGCGGATGGCCATCATTAGTCCTGCATCTAGAACCTGAAACTCTGCCTTTTTTAATGGCTTGTCTTTTAATGATTTTTAGACAGCCTACAGAACCCCCTCCAAAGTTTTCGATATTCCGCGGTTAACTGAGACGGATTTCGAAATACTTTGGACTCTAACTGAGCTTACCCTTATGACTGGACTGTTACTGCTCCGGGTTTGATCTTATCTGAAGTATGGTCTTCGTGAGTGTACTGTTGAACTCTTTTGAGGCCACCAGAGTTGATCAAGTTGAGTGTTTAGATACACAGTCTAAACCTCCCCGATTGCTTTAAGTCTGTCGTGGGTGCACTTTAAGCCAGGAGTGGACAGTCGTCTGCTTGTGCCAGTGTACTGTTGAACTGATTTGCAGAGGCAAGGACTGAACGCCAGTTCTTTTTGAAGAGCAGAGATAGTACTGCTTTAAAGACGCGACTTTCATGGGGTGCGTCTTTTGGAAATGGAAACGCGACTGATATTCCATTGGGCAGACACGATGCTAAGCCGGATTGGAAGGACGCGAACTTCGGAGAGACGCGCCTCTTTGGAATAAAGATGCGACTTTCTGGACGCATTTATGGCGGTGCTGACCGGGCACGTCCATCGAAGAGACGCGGCCGTCGGGTGCGAATCCGTGCCATGTCATGAGTGCACTGTCAGTTATCCTGGGGAACCGACGGGACATCACCTTTTGGCGCGCGGACTTCCCGGTTCATTAAATGATCTGTTCCACGCGTCAGACTTCTATTGGACTTTGACGGTCGTGCGGTCATTAAGGCTGACGGTTTTGATTAATGAACCATTAATGACAGTTATCAGGGGCTGCCTATAAATAGGGCTCACCCTCTCCCTCTTTAACAACCCAAATTTAGACTGTTTTTTTTTTATTTGCTCTGAGAAATTCCGCCTTCTTCAGAGTTTCTAACAGGGGTCTGTCTCCATGGATGAAGGTGACTCTGTGGATGAAGATGACCCAGAGCTTTCATGCTTCTGTTTGGTCTCTTCAGGAGAAAGCGTCTCTTTGATCATCTTTCATGTCCACGTTCTAATGCAGAGAGTTCAACTCTTGATAGAGGCCTCTGCGGGTATGCCGTCCCGACTTGCCATGATATTTTTAGTCCACCCAGGCTTGCACCTTGGCATCTCTTAAAGAGATATCACCATCTGGATGAAGTCTTAGTTGGTGCATTCCCTTTTTTTTTTGGAATTTGCGCCATCGACTTGAACTTCTCTGGACGCGAGTACAGAAGTCTTTGGCACTTGGCGCTGGCTTTGCTAATGAAGCTCGCGTTTTAAGGCCACTGACTTGGATGAATTCCAACTCGGGTTGAAGGTTTCAGACCCGAATCTTGCAACTCCTGTTCATTCAACAGGGAGATGGCAATTTTTTCGGCGTCTGAGTCTTTTCGCGCCTGGTGTGTTAGACGCAGATGCAAAAAATTGGACTGCGTTTGAACCCTGCGTGTATCACAGTTTTAACTCGCGTCTGTTTCTGCCACCGCGGAAGTTTTGGCTCACTGCGTGGGTCATTCCCGCGTCTGTAGTCTTCGGCAATAACTGCGTCTGTCACTTAGTTTTCTCTGTTGAAGTGTACTAAGTTCCAGATGTTCTGATTCCTTTGTTTATTCCTTGCAGGTAGGCTTGATCGTCCTTTTTCAGGTTCGCTGGGCCCCTGGAAGAATATTTCGGCCGGCGAACTCGTTCGATGTTCATCCACAAGGGAAGAAATCATAGTCTCCGTCGTCCACAAGGGAAGAAATCACGATCCCTGATGGGGACTTAACCCTCGTCAAGATCTCATTGGACGCGATGCACCAGTCATGCTTGCGGGCTGGTCACGGTCACAGTGGGTATGGCGGCGAGGGGGTTACGGTGGATATAGTGGCAGATAGCATCCCCTTCCTCTCTCACCCCAGAAGTGACATCAAGGACACTCCATGTTTGTTGGATGGCCTTCTGGCAAAAGAGATGCTCATGAATGAAGGGTTGCATGGCTTTCTGCTGCCACCGGACCTCAAGAACACCATTGCTTTTAGCTTAGTCAGGTAGGGCTCTTTCGATGTTTACGTCATACACCATAGTGCAATCGGCTCCAATTGTCGTCACAGTTTGGCGCTTTTCCAAACATCGTGCACTTGGAATCAGATGCGGCTTCAAGGAGTGAGTACGGCCTCTGAGAGAGAGAGGGACTTCTTTGTACTCCTTAATTGTAACACTCAATCTTATTGTATAAGAGAGCGTTTTGTATCACTTTCATATGCCTGGATATAAATAAAAGTGACATTTTTATTTCTGCCTCTTTCTATTGTCTTGAACCTTTTGTCTTCAGTTAGACGCATAGAAGCAGAAGATCTTTGACTTCGTCAAGTTTATGATGATAATCTTAATAAGTCAAATTTTGTAGGGAAAGATCCTATTTCAGGAACTTTCACAATACTGTCAGAGGTGTAATATTAACTTGACAGAGATGAAATAATGTTTGGTGGACCAGTCACTTTATAAGAAAAGTGACAGGTGGAACACGTACCCCCAGGGAAGGTGAACTTTTATCAAGGGTTTGGGATCAACTTGATTAAGTTCAGCCGGGAGTTGATGGAAACACTGTCAATGGTGTAGTGTTAACCTAACAATGTTTTTAGGTAGACTTGTTATTCTATTGAAGAGAATAACAAGTAAGACTAGACTCATGGGGAATCTAGGGAAGTCTTTACCGTTAGAGGTGTGATATTAACTTAACGGGTTGAAAGTAGTCTCGTCAGAAGTGTGATGTTAACTTGACGAGGATGTGGGTCAGAGGTGTAATATTAACTTGACTCAAAAGTATTTCAGTTTTGTTTTGGGAAAACTGAGAGTGTCACTGACATAGGTGTGATGTTTAACTTGACAGTGAGGGTAATGCTAGAGGTGTAATGTGGAACTTAGCATTGGTCATCTCGGCTTGGATAAGGAAGTCGAGGAAAAGTCATGGCCATAGGTGTATTGTTGAACTTAGCAATGACTTAGATGCTAGAGGTGTAGTGTTAACTTAGCATCATTCGTTTCAGCTTCAATACGGAAGTCTGAAGGAAAGTGACTGTCAGAGGTGTAATATTAACTTGACAGAAGCTTAGTGTACTGTTTAGAAGTATAATGTTAACTTAAATAGTAATTTTGTCAGAGGTGTGATATTAACTTGACAGAAACTTGATTTGCGATATGAGCAATTTGAGGACATGTCATTCTATTGATAAGAATGGACAGGTGGAGTTGGAATTTCAGAGGTATAGTGTTAACTTGACAACAACTGTATTTTGTAGGCCTACCATTCTGTGGATGAGAATTGGTAAGGGATTTTGGAGGGAGAGTGGAGTTGAGTCCACTTAGGATTTTTAGCAAACCCTCAGCTATTAACGGGTTTGATATGCCTTTACCAACTACCGTTTGAGTTGGGCTAGCCATACTATTCTCCTCAGCATGATGAGTTGTCGAAGACTTATGTTGGGCTTAGAAGCCAACATTTTCCTCTATCCTTAGCCGTCGGAGGCGTTGGATATTAATAAAGAAACTCTTCTTGTTTTGATCAGAGGTGTACTTTTAACTTGATCGGGGGAAGAATACCATTTAAGGATAGTATTTCTTCAAGAACCTGCCATTGATATGCATCATGAGTGTATCGCCATTCGAGGTTATGAGGCGATATGATCCATTCGAGTAGACTGACTCTACCACAAACGGTCCTTCCCATTTGGGTTGAAATTTTCCTTTTGTCTTGTGCGTCATCACCATGGGTCTTCTGACGGCTAAGACAAGATCGCCTTTCCTGAAAGTCTGCACCTTAACTTTCTTGTTGAAGGCTTTGGTAATTCGAGCTTGGTAAAGCTCGATTTGTTGTTGGGCCTGCAAACGCTTATCGTCTAAGACCTCCAATTCCTGGAGTCGTTGTCGATGCTTCTCCTCGGTTGTCATCTCCGCTGTCAAGGCGACGCGTAGAGATGGAATTTAGATTTCCAGTGGAAGTACGGCTTCACATCCATATACCAAAGAAAATGGCGTGGCTTTAGTTGGGGTTCGCACAGTTGTGCGATAGGCCCATAAGCATTCACCTAGCTTATCGTCCCAGTCTCGTTGACTTTTCGAGACGAATTTCTTGATAAGCTTGCCAATAGTCTTGTTGAAAGCTTCTGCGAGGCCGTTAGCGGCAGGATAGTATGTCATCGAGGACACGCTCTGGATTCTGAACTTAGCGCAGAATCTCTGGAACGCCTGGCTGATGAACTGGGGTCCATTGTCATGGACAATTCGCCGAGGTACACCGAAACGGTAAATAACGTGATGTTTCACGAACTTGATCACGTTAGACGATTTTACCTCCTTCAGAGGAATAGCTTCGGCCCATTTAGAGAAATAATCGGTTATTGCCAAAACAAACCGATGTCCCTTTGATGATGGTGGGCTGATAGGACCAACCACATCCATCTCCCACATTTCAAATGGCCAGGTAGAGGTCGTGGAGTGGAGGTACCCTGGTGCTTGATGGATGAAATCGCCGTGCACTTGGCAGGCGTGACATCTTTGGCATAAGTGATGGCATCAGCAATCATCTTGGGCCAGTAGTAATCCAATCTTTGGAGTCGATGTGCCAGTTTTGGGCCAGGTTGATGGGCTCCACACATATCATCGTGGGCTTCTTTCAATACCTCTTGGGCCTCCTTTGGTGAGAGGCACCGGAGCAAGACCCCGTCATGCGATCGACGATACAATGTTCGTGTAATCGCATTGTAGTAAAATTTAGGGGCTTTCCTTCGAATGGCAGCCGCTTCCTTGGCGTCCTCAGGCAGGATGCCATACAAGACATAGTCGATATAGGGGAATCGCCAGTCTTTAAGCTCTGGCCCGGTTGACAATTCCAGCGCTTCTTTACCTTGACACTCTCCCTTTGACTCCTGATAGTCTTCGAGGGCAGTTCTCGGGCAATACAGGTCGTGGCTGTAGACGAATATCTTCTCCATTGCTCCAGCTGGAAGAGCTAAGGAGGCCGCGAGGGATGCCAGTGCATCTGCATGCGCATTTTGCCTGCGCGGTACATGATCGATGTAGAAGTTTGTGAACCTCTCGGCCATGTGGATAGTTGCGTTGTAGTAGGGTACTAGGTCCTCATGTCTGACTTCGTACTCCCCGCGAACTTGGATAACGATGAGTTTGGAGTCACCATATGCCTCGAGATTTTTAACGCCAATCTCATCGGCGAACTGCATCCCAATCAAAAGAGCGTTGTACTCCGCTACATTGTTGGAGCAAGGCTCAGTTAGCGAGACAGCTCGAGGAATCACATAGTTCTGTGGCGAGACGAGTACTACTCCTACCCCCGCTACGATGTGTCCTTTTGGGCTTGTTCTGGATGCACCGTCAAAGAAGAGTTGCCACACTTGACTTTCGAACGATGTCTGAGTTAGGCAGGCTTCAGCGACCTCATCTGGGAGATCGTCGTAAAGTTTGGTTGCCCTCGGATCTGGATGCTCAGCCAGGAAATCCGCCACCGCTTGTCCTTTAATGGCCTTCTGTGGTAAAAAGTGCATTTCATATTGAGATAACAATATGGCCCATTTTGCCAGTCGGCCATTTAGCGATGAAGGTTTTGTCATGAGTAACCTCAAGGGGTTGACTTTTGATATGACATTTATGGTTTGGCCCGCCAGGTAGTGTCGCATTTTCTGAATGGCGAACACCAGTGCCAAACATTCCTTCTCGATCGGGTTGTACCGATGTTCGGCTCCGATCATTGTTCTACTCAGATAGTAAATCGCTTGCTCACATCCATGGTCATCATGCTGAGCTAGTAGAGCTCCCAAAGAATGATCCATTGCCCGGACGTATACCAGGAAAGGTTTTCTGGATATCAGAGCTGCAAGGACTGGTGGTTGGGTGAGGTATTACTTGATTTCCTCAAATGCTTGTTGACAAGCGTCGTCCCAAATGAACGAGACACCCTTCTTCATTAGCTTAGTGAAGGGTTGGCATCTTCCGGAGAGGTTTGAGATGAACCTACGGATATACGCCAATCGTCCTTGCAATCCCTGAGTTCCTTGAGATTTCTCGGAGGTTGCATCTCCTGGATAGCGCGAACCTTTTCCGGGTCCAGATGAATTCCCGTGGAGGTTACAACAAATCCTAGGAATTTGCCACTAGCCACCCCTAGGAAGGATTTGGTTGGGTTCATCTTCAACTGATGAGCTCGCATGATGTCAAAAACCACCTTCAGGTCAGCTATGTGATCACCCTTAGCGCGACTTTTCACCGCAATATTATCAACATAACATTCCACCATTTTGCGCATTTGCTGCTGAAAAATGGCGTTCATGGCCCTTTGATATGTTGCCCCGCATTCTTCAGTCCGAAGGGCATGAAGGTATAGCAGTAGACCCCCAATGGTGTCCTGAAGGAGGTGTGCTTTTCGTCGTCAGGATACATTTTAATTTGATTGTATCCTGAGAATCCATCAATGAAGGACATTCGTTCGAATCCACAAGTATTGTCAATCATGACATCTGTGATTGGCAGTGGGAATTCGTCTTTGGGGCAAGCCTCGTTTAGATCACGGAAGTCGATGCAGATCCGGATCTTCCCGTTCTTCTTGGCAACTGGGACAATGTTGGCTACCCAGTCGGGATGTTGTTCTTCCCTAATGAAGCCAGAATCAATAAGTTTTCTGACTTCTGATTGAATTGTCTCCATTATTTCTGGACGGAACCGTCGCTGCTGTTGTTTGACAGGTTTTGCGTCCGGATTGATGTTGAGGCGGTGCATAGCCACTTGAGGATCAAGTCCAGGCATGTCCTCGTAATTTCAGGCGAAGACGTCTATATACTCTTGTATAAGAGATATTAGATCCTTCTTCTCCGAAGGTGACAGGCCGTCACTTATGAAGATGGGCTTAGGATTGGCCTCATCTCCTAGATTGACTTGAACAACCTTGTCTTCTGTGGGTGGCTCGTGCTGTTCAAAGCGGGTATCCCAAAGAGTATTTAAATATTTGATCTAAGGATCTGTATCAGATTGGATCATTTCTTCATCTCCGTCTTCCAGGTGGCTTGTTGAAACCATGTTCACTGAAAGTTCTCTGAAGATGTTGCCGACACTGACATCCGACTCCCATGATGACGTGCCTGAAGAGTAATTATGACCTGATGGCCCTCCGGAATCAGAGGCTGATGGGATCGGAGTCGATACATAGCCCAACCCCGGCGCGTCCGATGATAATAATCGGGGGCTTTCCCTTTCGGCACAAAGGATCGAAGTAGCGTTCTCCTTCCTTTGCCGAAGTTCAACCCAGGTCTGTTGGTTAGATCGTACCCCATGCACTTCATCATTTTGAGCGCTTTTGGTTCATAATGACCGAACTGAGGGGATTCCTCCTCGCCTTCCGATTCTTCGCGGGGCGTTGATTCAGACGAGATTCGCCCAAAAAGAATTGGTTTTTGGCCTTTCCGTCTGGCTGGAACCATAAATATAAATTCTTGCGCATTACCATTATCTTGGTATGTCCCGAAGGATGATTTTACTGGTACATGCAACGATGTCAAAGCATCCATTGCCGACCAGAGGTCATCATCTACATCAGTGCTAGTATCTGACGGTATTGAATCAGAAGCAAACACAGAAAAATACGCTAAATCTAATTCTTCATTAATGTACCAACCGCCTACATCGTCAGTGGTATTATCAACATCGAGCTTATCAATGCTCTTTACAGGTGGATCTAGCTCCCACACACACTCATCTTCCTCCAGCTCAGTATCGGCTTCATTGCCAGAGTCTGGTTCTTCCGGTTGCGGGACTTCATCCGTCTCCCCGGGATCTTGGTACAGTAAGGAGTCTGTGAAATAATTCTCGACCCCTTTGAATGGATGCCTTTCGGCAATCAACGTCTGTACCTTTCCATTCTCGTCAATATATTTCATGACTTGATGGAGAGTAGAGGGAACGATGGAGTTGCGGTGAATCCACGGCCGTCCCAGCAATAGGTTGTAGGAAGTGTCGGCATCAATGATGTAGCATGTCACTTCCGACTTTAAACTTCCAATCTGGCATTTGAGCTTAATCTTCCCCATCGGACGGGTCCTGTTGGCATTGAACCCATAGATAGTTGTCTGGGTAGGGCTCAAACGATGAGTAGGAATGTCCAGATGTTGCATGACCCGGCGAGGCATGATGCTCAACGCGGATCCTGGATCTACCTGAATGCGGTTCACATCAGATGATCGAATATACCCTGTGAAGTACAGGGGTCGATCATGCTTCCCTTTAACCTGCATATCCTCTACCGTGAAGGTGATGCAGGGGGCATTCTGGGAGGTGTAGAGACAATTCTCACATCTTCCTCCTTTGGCACCTGGGTCATGAAGACCTCAGCGTTTGCCAGAGCCTCTTGTAGAGCTTCTCTGGTTGACTTTGACAGCCTAAGAAGCTCATACAAGGTAATCCGTGTCGGGATGTTGGCCAATTGAGCCAGGACATCAAAGCGGTAAGGCGCCGTAGATCCTTCCGTGATGCCCTTTTGAAGGGCTCGAGAAAATCGAATCTCCTTCTGTTTCTCCACTAGTTGTTTTGTGGAGGGCTTGGTTGGCTCTGCAGCTGGTTGTGGAGGGGTTGCCGCCGTTTCGCCATACTGCTTCAAGTAGGGTTGTCCTGAGCGGGTTTCTGCCACTAGCCGACCGGGTTCTGCGGCCAGAACTATTGTCTCCTCTTCCGAGTCAGTTAGCGAAGGAATATCGGTATCCGTTTCTCGAGAAGAGGCACACACCACATTGCAGGATGACGCCTTTGCCTTGCCCTTGGACTTCTTATTAGTTACAGTAGTCCATTGCTGGGCGTCAACAAGGTCAGGGTGGACCCACATGATTTCCCCTTGAGGTGTAGGGACGGGTACCAAGCCTTTCTCTTGCTGCTGATGAGGGTCTACGTTGACCACTCTTAGTTCTCCTTTTGGAACAGGTATCACTCCCGACGGTGTCGGGGGTTGCTTTCCGAACTGGAGAACCGACGTCATGTTGGCCGTCACCTTCTTCTACTCTGGTCGGAGCTTTAACACCTCCGCGTCAATCAGAGCTTGAAGGATGTCCTTGAAGATGTAGCTGCTTTTGGTAGGGTGTCCCAACATTTTGTGGTATAAGCAGTAATTGGGATTGTCAGTTTTACCGACTTCTTCAGGGCGCCTGGCTTCAGGGAGCTTCAGTCTATTGCTCTTGTTGAGTAGCTTAAAGAGCGAATCGACATGTTCCTCCTTGAAAGAATACTGCTTGTTGGCGCGTGGCTGGCTCGAAGAGCCACTCGCCTTGACCGGTTGAGGTTTGGCGGGAGATTTGGTCTCCGTTGCCAAATTATCCTTCCGCTTTGTCTGGAGGGATGTGTCTGGTGCACGCCTGGTTGACCTCTCTGGCCGTGGCTTCCCTTCTTCTGCCCTGACGCGGGCGATAATCTCCTCAGCCTGTTCACCTTGTTGGACCAACTGCTTCCAGGTGCGGCTTTCAGCAACTCCTATTTGAGCAAGGAGTGAGGTTTGGAGATTGTGGCGGCATGTTTCCACCAGGGTAGCCTGGGTCATGCCGCTTGGACACCGGAATGCCACGTTCCGAAATCTTTCCACGAAAGATTTGACGGACTCTCCCTTTCGCTGTTTAGTAGCCAAAAGGGTGGGCATCATGACTTCCGAGTCATCCTCGAAGAAGCGCGTTAAGAAAAGCTCTCCAAATCGCCCCAGTTCTTGATAGAACCTTCTGGGAGCTTCATGAACCATTCAAAGGCCAGCCCTTTCAGGGTGCCGATGAACAAACGAGCCAGGATAGCATCGTTATCTACTACATTCCGGTTTGGGATTTAAAGTAGTAGATGTGTTGGTTGGGTGACCCTTTCCCATCGAATGCTTGAAGGGTTGGAGCCTTGAACTTGGACGGGTATGGAACCAAGTCCCATTCAGCAGGATAGGGCCGGACCACTCCAACTTCTTGGAGGCCTTTACGGTTGGTAAGGGCCTCGAGGCGTTGCTCCAATTGACTCATTCTTTTAGCATGAGCCTTTCCCTGGTCTTGGTCGCCCTTTACTTGCGACGAGGATTTGGACGAACTAGAAGTAGATCGCGGCCTCTCCTCAGAAGGTTCAGAAGATGAGCTTTCTCCCTTTTTCCCTTTGCCCTTCGTCTTTTTAGGAGGAGATTTCCTCCTGTCTTCGAGCAACTGTGCAAGCATCTGCTTGAGGGAGTCGATAGATTCTTGCTGAGAAAGAATCATATCCATTTATGCCTTCTGGATTTGTTCTAAACGTCTAGCTGTTTCCTCAGAAGTGCCTATCATGTAGGCGGAGGCCTCCTTCTCAACGGAAGAGTTTGAAGCCGTGATTCCGCTACGGCGGAGTGAGAATCATTCACTTTAATGCCATGGGCCAAGGCATTATAATCAATCGGGGGAATGGCTCCAGTCCGGGTGCGAGTGTGTCGATACACCCCTTCCGGTTCAGAGTCAGACTCATCCGAGCTGACTGTAGGTTGTTTTTACTTGCTCCTGCTCGTCATATTCGCAGTGAGCTCCGGGTACTCAATGTCAGAGAAGGTTCTCCTTCTGTGGGAGCGCCTTCTTTTGGCTGACGGGGGAATCAGGGTCAGCTGTCTAACTAAAGACTGCTGGTGCACACCTGAACCACAACGGCACTCGGAGAGCATAGAGATGAGCCGTTGGCAGCAACATGATGAAGTGACCTGATTGGCACTTCTTTTCTTCGTCAAGTAATCCCTCAGATCCACGGGAGGGGGATCGAAGAGATTAACCTCGCAACGCCGAAGACGGGAGGCATCCATATGCTGTACCGCATGGACGCGGGCTTCAGGGACGCGGTTCTCACGTCGTGGCTGTATAACGTGCGTCTGGCGTCTCTTTAAGATGAGACGCGATTCTCGTGTTGCTGCTTGGTGCGTCGGGGCAGAGACATTTGAGAGAGGATGGGCTGCTGGGCCCCACGCCTATGGACGCGTGCCTCTCGCGCTTGACGAGGTGCAGAGGCTTCACCTTGGCGTTTGGTGAGTTGGTCTTCAGAGGACCTAGCTTGAGGAGTCTCGCGTTTGGGCCGCCAAACGCGGACTTCACGTGCTGGACGTGGCGCGGGCAAGGCGCCAGATTGTACGTCGCGTCCAGCCTCAGTCGGACAACCAGAGGTTCCAACTTGTAGCTGACGCGCACGTCTCCTCTGTCGACGCTCAGCATTTCGGTTGCGTCGTGGAGGTGGAGAGTGACCAACGATGACCTGATGCTGAACACCAGAGATTTTGACCACGCGGGTCTCCTAAGAGACGCTGATGCGGGTGTTTCGTGCTGCGCGGTTGATCGCAGCGGCAGTTGTGCCTGAGATCACGCGGGCCTTCTGAGAGGTGTTGGCGCGTGTATCTTGCTTGGCACAGTTGGCAGCAGCAGCGCCCGAGAGAACCTCGGATCGAGCTTCGGGGCCATTCCCCGTCGAGACCCTGCGGCAGACGCGGGTCTTTGGGCTCTTGGAGCCGGCAGAGAGAAACTCTTCGTATTTCGCCTGGTCGAACTCGACAACAAGCGATTCGACCATCTTTCCCTTACGAAGGACGTCATCTTGCGCCACGATTTGCTTATCAGTGACAAATGTAGTCCCAGCAGAGTCGCCATCTCTTGTACGCGCCGGAAAAAAGGAAATAAAGGTGTTCGCTGTAAAATTTACTTGAATCAGATGAAAAATTACAACAAAACTGTTTTCCTTCCAGTTACAAGGGAGGGAGGATGTTGAGTCTTGAATCCTCCCTTTGTTTAAGGCTGGGTCTTCGTGTGGCGATGGAGAGTGAATCTTGTTCTCTGTTGACCGGATGACCGTCGGATCGTCAGGGATCTTCTCTTCGGCTGGTAGAAGGAGTAGCACAGCTCTGTCTATCAAAACTCTCAAAGAGAAGGTAGGCAAAGAGCAACTTGTACGCAGCAAGCTTGCTGAAGAGTTGAGCTCTCTCTTGCTTCTCTCTCTGTCTGCCTGGGTGTAGTCTGTTGTTTATCTCTGGTCTCCTCTTGTCCTCCTCTCCTCATAGCGGCGGGGCTATTTATAGAGGCTCCAAGGGTGAACATGCCCCCTAAAAGTGCTCCACAATGAGGGGCTAACTTCCCCGCTATGTGGGCGGTGACTGGCCCCATAACCAGGGCGGTTATAACCGAGACGCGGGTGTGGAGCCCACGCGCCCTGAGGTTGAGACGCGGGTGTCGAGCCCACGCGCCTTGAGGTTGAGACGCGGGTGTCGAGCCCACGCGCCTTGAGGTGAGACGCGGGTGGCCATCATTAGTCCTGCATCTAGAACCTGAAACTCTGCCTTTTTTAATGGCTTGTCTTTTAATGATTTTTAGACAGCCTACAATTGGAATAAAAGATCATGTTTATTTTATGCATGTTTATGCATATTTATGTTGAGCATTCATTGAATATCTTATTGTTTATTGCTATGCATGAGTTAAGGGGAAGCTTCTATAAAGCTAACTTTAATCCATGCATATATAACTCCATGAGTTTTGTCATCATCAAAAAGGGGGAGATTGTTGGCCCAGAGGCCTTCACTCTAGTTTTGATGATGATTAACTCATGTAGTTATAGTTTACTAATAATCTTGTGATATTTAGTTTCAGATATTTGATCAAGATATTAGTAGGTGATTAGCTTCAACAAAGGTATTTTGGAGCTTTCACATGGTGATTCAAGAGCTCAAGCGTCATGTTCACATCTAGCACTTGTTTTCCATTATGTTTGCAAAGGGGGAAAACTTACAAATAAAAAGTTTGAGGAGCTAAATTACAAGTATTCTTAAAAAGATTACAAGTAGATCTCCTCAGAGATTCTGGGAAAATGTGCCGATAGGAGTCTGGTCAGCGCGCGACCACTTTGTCCCTTTGACGATGCGAGCGATGAGATTCCCTTCTCGCCTGGTTCCGGGAATCAGAGAATAGAGGATTGGTAGAACCCTCTGACTACTTCTCAAAACCACTTCTGTGAGGAATTCCTTCTCGCCTGGTTCCGGAGATTCCTTGAGGAAAAGAGGTTGTTAGGGTATCGCCACCCTGAGAAGAGAAGTATTTCTCTTGAAAGGTCTCTGAATTAGAGATTGCACGGTGCGTTGATGAAGAAGTCCGATCTTTGAGAAGACGCCAATCTCGCCGATGATCAATTGATGATCCTCCTCGATCTGATGCGATGCGATCCCTCTCCCTTGTGCCCCTGATGGGCTATTTATAGGGAAAGTAAGGGTATAATCGTCCCCTTTGAAGATATAGAAACAGATTGAACCGAATCTGTTTGAATCTGGAAAGTAGCCTTGCTGCGAGGCTATAATAGCTTCCGCGGAGCTAGAAAATGGCAAGTCGGTTGATCTTTCCGATTTGTTATGATCCTTTCCATATCGTTGAAGGATTTTCCCTGATCCTCTTACTCGTTTCAAGAGAGTCAAGAGATTGTGGCAATCACCTGCCATATTTGAATCCTGATTGGATTTGATTAGATTGAATCCGATCTTATCAGGAGATTTGATTGGTCAAAGGTTGACCATAGCAGGCTGATGGCGGAGCTGCCCGCTTTGAAGCTCATAGCGGAGCTAGAGGCAATTCCTGGCGAAGTCCGAAAAGAGGCTTTTCGGCGAAGCTGTCAGTTAGCTTCCTGGCGATGCTCTGGATGATGTTAGCCTCTCAAACGAGGCTATCTCTTTGGGCTAATGTAATGCTAAATGCTAGCATTTTAGACCTGCTGAGGTCTGTTTAGAAACAATCCGGGTTCACTGTTCTGCTTGCTGGATCAGTGGAGTCCAAACCGCTTCCTCGTCCCTTGGAGTTGGGTGAAAAACTGGTCTTCAGCTCGTCTGTCCCTTGTCTTTTGTAAATGTCAACAAGTTTAGACATCGTTCGGACCAATGAGAATCTTGTCTTTTTTAAGTGTCAACAAGACCCCCTTCAAAGTTTTCGAAAGTCTGCAATAGCCCAGACTTCGAAATACTTTGAACTGCTGTGATGGTGGTGTGGAGTATGAACATCTCCATGATGGTTAAGTTCAGCTTCGCCTTCAATCCTGCTTTGGGATGGATCTGCCAAAGAGTTTGCACTGGTTCGCGAATAGCTTCGCGTCGGGGTAGCTCCGCATCTGGGCTTTCAAGAAATAAGTTCGCTTTGGAACTCCTGTTGCTTTTTCAAAGCCAACTGCCGTGGGGCGGTTACGAGGAGGATCATTCCTTCTTTCGCGCCAATCGAGAGAGATGTTCTCCGATTTGCACGTTTCCAAGGGAGGATATTCCCTTTATTCAAGGCGCCATAAGTGCCTTTTATGAGGGAGACGTTTTCTTCCCTTGTACGGTTCCAATGGGAACCGTCCCTGTCATCAAGGCGCAATCAATGCCTTAAGTGCGCTCGTGCTTCCACGCTTGAGGTGGTTGTGCTCAGGCCATGGGGCCTATAAATAGGACACTTGAGGTCCTCTGAAGAGAAGTGCCTTGCCTTTCTTCTTCCCTTCTCTTGGTTGTGAGAGATACTCAGATCTCAGAATTAGTGGGAAAGCCCACCCTGGTTGTCTAACCGGCCAAGGACCAGTAAGTCTTGATCATTCAAAGACTTCACCGCTTTTTAGGGAACTCATCTCCCTTGATTTAGCTTTGGCAGCTCGCTTCAGAGATTAGCTTCCCTTGTTCTTCATCTTGCAATTGGCTGCTGCAGAGAAGGATCTCATCACGGCTTTCTGCGAAACCATCATCTTGATTTGATCAGAAAGACCATTGCTTGTTAAGTCCGCTGCGCAGGCAGGACTTGGGACTTGGCTTCTTCAATAGTTGAGCCAGTCTTGCCATATTGGCGAGGTTGAGACTGTTCTTCACAAGATCAGTCTGACTTTGCCGTATAGGCGAGGCTAGGACTTGGCGTTTGCTGAGCCAGCCCATGGTTGCTGTGCAGGTGGAACTTGTCCTCTGCTGAAGTCGGATTGCTTTGCCGCTGAAGAATCTGACTTAATGTTTTTGCAGCTCTTTCTGTGCTTAACTGCTAACTTGCTTCAATTTGCCTTGCAGCGAGCTATGCTTGCCAGTCTGGTGACTTGATGGAAGAAGCCATAAAATTGCCTTATGCTTCCCCGGTTGAAGCTTTACTTTTAAGCAGGAGGAACAATTCGGGGCAGCGGATGCGCGTCCCAGGGGCTGTTGGCAGCCTCTTATCCGAGATGATTCGATCTGAGGTGAGGCTGGCTGCCGACTTTCAACTTTGGTGGCCTTCGTCGGGGACGATCCACTTCATGGGAGTGGGCCTCACACCCGTCAGATCACTAGCATCAAAACTAGTTCCCATTATAGGTGATCTGACGTGTTGGCGGCGATAAGCTTTTATTGCCAGGCTTCAACAAAAATGGCCTGGTAAGATCTGCCATTTTGTGGAGAAAAATGACCGTGTCCTCGCGGCACCATCTGCTCATGTGCGAAGGATTACGGCCTTGTGCAGGAGGAAGGCCTTTCCTGTCCCGTTGATCTGGCTTGGTAGCAGATAAAACCGCTTGTATGCCTCAAAAGATCTTTGTTGGGCAACTGAGTGTGTTGTATGAAACACAACTTCGATGTAATATCAATGTACCCTTGCTTTTGAATCAATGAAAGTTCATTGTCTGATCATCTGATTTGCTTGCTTTCACTGAGAGTCTGGCCATAGCTGGGCTGAACTGTATGCAGAGTTAAGGACATTGTCCTTTCTTCGAATGATCTTCGCGAGACCGGCATGTCCCGCAAACAGCAGCCTCTTTGGCGGGCTAAGGTAGACCTCCTGGCGAAGTCTTTGAAGGTTTGTGCGAAGCCCGCACTTTGCTCCTGCGCGGAGTTAACCCTTTAGTGGGGTTGAACCGTCGCACTTTGGGAAAAGCGCCTCAGGCGCTTCGGGCACTGTTTCGAATTAATTCGAAACGGCGGCATGTGCCCTTTTTCGAGGCCTTGATTTAGGCGCTGATTGGCCTATAAAAGCCCGATTGGGCTGAATATGGGAAGATCTCCCTTTATTTTTAGAGAACTTTCTATCTCTTCCTCTTCTTCTTCCTCCTTTGCTTCAGAGTACTTTGAGCACTCTTGCATTCCTTCAATGGCGCCCAAGAGACGAGCGGGAAAGGAAGCAGCGACTTCTGCAGCGGAGGGTCCTCCTCCTCCGTTCATTGAGCGACCAATCGCTGGTAAGAGACTCTCCAATTTGATTAGAGAGTGGTCTTCATCCTTTGGAGTCGATACTCGGCTATTAGGACGATCGAATATGATCTGTCCTTATCAGGGAACTCGTTTCCCTTAACTTCCCTATTTTACTTGCACCAGGGAAGTAAGAACTGAACAGTTCTTCCCTTGGGCTTCCATAGGAAGCCATTGCTTGGGGCAGTCTTCATCCTGTTGAGGAACAGGATATGGGTCGTGTGCCTTCAGTCGTGGCCACGAAGGACGACTGTTGGTCATGAAGTCCTTTTGATGACGTCAGCCCTTAGGGCTATGCCAGTTCCTGCAAAGATGCAGTCTTATCTGTGAAGCGAAGCTTTTTATCAAAGCTATTATCCCGCTGTTCCTGCTTACTGGGCGAGGCTATGCCTTAGCGAATTTTTATGTCTTCGCGTCCATTTGATTGGTGAACTAATCATAGTTCATTTTTTTTTTTTTTTTTTTGCAGTACATTACGCCTCCGGCCTTCAGAACAGTCTATTTGGCGTAACCAGTCGAGCAGGGAGCATCAGCTTGCAGTTCATCGGGCAGGCTTCCTTGTTCAGTGAGCCGAGCCCCCTTGTACGGGATACGCTCATTCAGAGCGGTGGCCCGCAGGCCATGCGGAGCATCTTGACTACGGCTTCGTTTGAAGATATCGACCGTCAGGCTTACAAAAAGCCTGACTTCATGTTCGGGGATGCTGCACCTGATCCCGATCGCCAGCTGCAGGCCGGCGAAGGCCAGTGGATCTTCCAGTTGGATGGCGAGAGATTCTATCTCCCGTCTACTAAGCGGCATTTCGCTTTGTCTTCCTTCGCGAGCGTGACTCAGGCTCGGAAGATGGCGTGGGGCGTGAGCCTAAATGCCGAGTCTATAAGTGTCGGGAGGTTGACATTCCAGACCGGCTATTCGAGGGCGGGCCCTCCTCGTAGCATAATAGGGCTATACCCTGGGAAGGTGTCGCGGGACCTTCCAGTAGGAGAGAATCCAGCTGCGGCGCCGACCTTCGGTACTCAGTTCTGCGAGGCTGAGGGGAACTACCCCGCCACAGATTTCAGGGCTCCTGGTTGGGTCCACCCTCCTAGGTCATGGTGGGCGGAGTTGACCAATTATATCCTCAATCATTTTGAGGGGGAATTAGAGAGGTTGAACCTCTATGAGGCCGTCAGGGCGACCTGCTACGGCATTGAGATGAAGGTGGCGTGCTTCTACGCCATCCTTGAGTTGTACTGCCCAGCCTCGGGGACTTTCTTCACCCCGGTTGGTGAATTGGGCATGGCCCTGCATGAGATGCGAGAGATCTCTGCTTTGCCCTTCGGGTCTCTTCCATATGAAGAGTATTTTCCGTGTGAGACGGAGTTGGCTCTCTTGGAGAAGCAAGAGCCTGCTTTGCTTGAGACATATCGGGAATTGATGTGCCACCTGCACATTTGTTCCAGCATCCACACTGGTGGCAAGGGTAGCTCGAAGAGCTTGAAGAGCTGGGGGAACTACTTGTTCCCGGACATGACTAGTGCGCCCGAGGCAGCTCATTGCGGAGTTGCTGAAGAGGACATCTTGGCAAGGATGGAGGTGCATGCTGAAAAGGACATCGTCGTGACAGAAGATGATGGTCCTTTCGAGAAGGGTGATGTTCTTCGGAGCTTTCACCATCAGGCCCGTCGGCCTATGTCTCGCAAGGCGTTGCTGGCTGGCTTCTTGACCATCTGGTTAAAGAAGTGTGTCGTGCCTTCTTCTTCGGGTGACATTGTTCACCCGAATGTGCTGCTGCCTGCCGTTCGCTTGGTCCATGGCCACCGTCTGGGTCTTCTCCCGGCCATGGTGTGTTGTATTCAGAGGGGCCTTCGTGTTCTGACGGAGGCTTTCTGCAGGCCGATGGCGTCAAGGCGGGGGAAGGGTGCCGTCCTGCCTTGTGACGGGCCCAATCCTAGGGTAGGTTTACCGTACACCTACTTGATGGCGTGGTTCGCCTTGCACTGCCCTACTTTAATTGGAGCTGGGGAGGACCCTCCGCCGGGTGTTCAAACGGCGCTTCTCCGTCGTTTTGAAGGCTGTTTGTGGCAGAAAACTTATGTGGCCGAGGCCCGTAAGTTAGTGCGTCGTTATGACGCTTACAGCCTGTTCCGCTGTTTTCCTCGCCTGCGGGGTGCAGGATACAACGAGGAATTCCGTGATGTGGAATCAGGTCGGTCCCCCATGAGTCGGGGTGTTTTCGAGTGGCTGGTGTGTATCCGGCCCTCGCATCTGCTGTACCGGAGTGGGGATACCTGCTACATGGAGCCCTACATCCCGAGCCGGTTCGCCCGCCAATTTGGGTATGACCAGTTGTATGTGGGCAACCCGAATCCGGACCTGGCTTTCATGGGGAGCCTCATTGATGGGGCTCGTGCTTGGCGGTTCTTTACCGCGGATGACACTGGAGCGTGGCTACGCACGCCGTTGAGGGATCCCGGCCTATGGACGACCCTGTGTTTCTGCCAATGGTATGCGGCTTCGAACTCTACACCTGCTAGGTTTAACGTCAACCGTTCGGGTGTGAGGTTAATTTCTCATCGGATGAGGCAGAAGGCTTCTGATAAGATGGAGGGCAAACGAGTCCGTGTTCCTGGCATAGAGGAGTTCATCGCTATAGATGACAGCGAGGCTTCTGATGCGGGGAGCCCTCGCTTTGAGGCAGAGACAAGGGCTGATGCCCACGAAGCTGGTGCTCGTGAAGCCGGGTCTGGTGTAGTGGGAGCAGCTCCCCCACAGCATGTGGAAGAAGTGGAGGAAGAGGACTCTGAGGTCCACTTCAAAAGGAAGCGTGGGAGTGGATCCCGTAGGAAGTCGTCGGCGAAGAGGCCCCGTCGTCATGCTCCTACAATTGTGGTAGAGGGCGAACCCTCTACTGCGCTTCCTTCTGCTGCTCCATTAGTGGCTGAGCCGTCGGTTGCTGAACCGACTACTGGTAAGATTGGCCCCATCTAATATGTCTTCAGCGCGCTTTACATAACTCATCATTTGCTTTTTGTTGCAGGAGCTGAGGCAATTGGAGGGCAAGGGGAGCACTACGATCCCCTGTTTACTTATGGAAGTGCAGCTGGTTCCTTTGCTCGCTCGGAGGAGTCTGGGGATCATGCGGCCGATATTGGCCCTTCGGGCGCTGAGGCTTCTAGAGGAAGTCCTATGGCATCCAGCTCTGCCGGGTGGTCTGCGGAGGAATCGGCGAGTGGGCCGGCTATCCGCGTTGAGTCTGGTAAGAACTTTCCGATGGGACCCTTGGATTCTGATGCGGCTGACGAGGTGACATCGGCCTTCGGTAAGACTAAGATCTCTTGGTCCTCGCCTATTTGTTGCGTCCCCCTTTTTGACCTTGGTTTTGTTGCAGGTATTCGTCCCCAAGGTGCATCAGCTTGGCAAGAGGCGGAGGGTTTTCCTGGAGGGTCAAAGGGCGATATGAGCGCTTCGACCGGGGCAGACGCTGCTGTGTTAGACGCGCTGTATGGCGACCTGCCTTTTTATCAGCCCAAATCAGCGGAGGGCCCTGAGGTTGAAGAGGCGGCAGTCCCGGAGGTACCCCCACTTCCAGTCATATCAACGAGTGGGGTGCAGACTGTCTTGCCGAATACGGCATTGAGGGTGATTGTGAGCCCTACCTCCCCGACGCTGGTAGTTGAGCCTGCTGCTCAGGAGGTGGTTGCCAGTCCTACCTCCGCGGTGGCTGGCGTGCTGGTGTCGCTGAGGACTCCGCCGAGGTCACCTTTGGCTTGCCCTGCTGCTGTCGATGTTCCCGCTTCTTCTTCCGCGGTGGTGTCGACTAGGTTGGTAGATTGCTCCGAGGTTGTCTCAAGGGTTGATGAAGCTGAGAATGACTTTATCGGTAATCTGGTCGACAGCTTCTATAATAGTTTGGAGCAGACTATCGGTCTAGTCTTGAAGGGCTCGCCTGTGCCATTTTCGAAGCTGAAGATGGTTCTCTCCCGTGGCATTGAGTGTATCCGGGACTTTGAGGGGTACCATCAAGCTACTGCTCTGGAGCTCCTGGTAGATGACCTTGAGAAGGACGTGGAGGAATGGCGCCATTTCCATCGTTCCGACGCAGCGTCTTTGGCTGATGAACGGCTCGCACGTCTTGTCGCCCAGAAGCGCGAGGCTCAGCTCGCTGCCCAAGAGGCTGTTGAGGCTATCTCCTCTGACTTGAGGTCCTTGGAGGCAGAGGAAGCAGAGGTTGGGAGTGCAATTGATGCTTCCAACAGTGCTCTTTTTGACGCTGAAGATAAGATCAAGAGGGCTGAAGAGATGATCCGAAAGGCAAATCTCCTCTTGTCGAAGGCTACACAGATGCGTCATGAAGAGTCTGCGCGGCTTAAGCAGCTCAGGGCTCGAAGTGAGGAACTGGCGGAGCGGAAGTCATCACAGAGGGCGACTTTGGCGGAGACCGAGGCTCGTCTGGCTCAGGCGGTGGACTTCGATGAGGCAGAGCTAAGATCACAGGCGCTGGCCCAGGCTGAAGATGACAGGAGGACGCGGCTAGCTTCGCTCGGAGATCGGATCCGATCTTATCATGTACGCCTATAGGCTCCTCCATGTATCCCATCCTTTTGGATTTAATAGAAAATTTTTCTTTTGTCGTCTGTTGTTTAGATAATGAGACATGACTGTCTGTTGGTTCAGAGGTTGCAGTAACATAACCGAATGGGACGTTGCCAGTCTCGAGGTTAGCCCTTTGCGGGGCTTGAAAGGAAGGGAGATACTTGCCTTTTGTAAATGTCAGCAAGCATCGAGATTGAGACTTAGCTGTCAGCTGGTTCAGGGGTCGCAATGACATGACCAATTTGAGACGCCACTAGGCTCAATGGTAGATGAAACTTGGCTATCTGCCAGTTCAGAGGTCGCAATGACGTAACTGGTTGAGAAGCCACCAAGCTTCAATCAATAGGTGATACTCGTCTTTTGTAAATGTCAACGAGTATCGAGACCTGTCTTTTGTAAATGTCAACAGGGCTCGGGATCGAGACTTAGCTGTCTGCTGGTTCAGAGGTCGCAATGACATAACCAATTTGAGACGCCACTAAGCTCAATGGTAGATGAAACTTGGCTATCTGCCAGTTCAGAGGTCGCAATGACGTAACTGGTTGAGAAGCCACCAAGCTTCAATCAATAGGTGATACTCGTCTTTTGTAAATGTCAACGAGTATCGAGACCTGTCTTTTGTAAATGTCAACAGGGCTCGGGATCGAGACTTAGCTGTCTGCTGGTTCAGAGGTCGCAATGACATGACCAATTGAGACGTCACTAAGCTCAATGGTAGATGAAACTTGGCTATCTGCCAGTTCAGAGGTCGCAATGACGTAACTGGTTGAGAAGCCACCAAGCTTCAATCAATAGGTGATACTCGTCTTTTGTAAATGTCAACGAGTATCGAGACCTGTCTTTTGTAAATGTCAACAGGGCTCGGGATCGAGACTTAGCTGTCTGCTGGTTCAGAGGTCGCAATGACATGACCAATTGAGACGTCACTAAGCTCAATGGTAGATGAAACTTGGCTATCTGCCAGTTCAGAGGTCGCAATGACGTAACTGGTTGAGAAGCCACCAAGCTTCGATCAATAGGTGATACTCGTCTTTTGTAAATGTCAACGAGTATCGAGACCTGTCTTTTGTAAATGTCAACAGGGCTCGGGATCGAGACTTAGCTGTCTGCTGGTTCAGAGGTCGCAATGACATGACCAATTGAGACGTCACTAAGCTCAATGGTAGATGAAACTTGGCTATCTGCCAGTTCAGAGGTCGCAATGACGTAACTGGTTGAGAAGCCACCAAGCTTCGATCAATAGGTGATACTCGTCTTTTGTAAATGTCAACGAGTATCGAGACCTGTCTTTTGTAAATGTCAACAGGGCTCGGGATCGAGACTTAGCTGTCTGCTGGTTCAGAGGTCGCAATGACATGACCAATTGAGACGTCACTAAGCTCAATGGTAGATGAGACTTGGCTATCTGTCAGTTCAGAGGTCGCAATGACGTAACTGGTTGAGAAGCCACCAAGCTCAAAATTGCAATGGAGTTTGGGAAAAGTCTCGTTTTCACGGGGAGAAACGAGGGAATCACTGTCATAGGTTTGATGTTAACGTAACAGCGAGATATATATGTGGTCCTACCATTCTATGGATGAGAATTGGTAAGTGACTTTGGAGATCTCGTTCTCACGAGGAGAAATGAGAGGGCTGCTGTCATAGGTTAAATGTTAACGTAACAGCGGAATATATATGTGATCCTACCATTCTATGGATGAGAATTGGTAGGTGATTTTGGAGAGGGAATCAAATGGGAGCAGGTCCCTTGGGATTTTAAGCAAACCCCCAGCTACCAGCAGGTTTGATATGCTTGGAGAAAGAGAGAGGCTCTCTTTGTGCGCATTCCGGACGCGCGGATCTCGATCAGAGGTGTAATGTTAACTTGATCGAGAGCAAGATCCTTGATTAAGGATAGTATTTCTTTAAGAATTTGCCATTGATTGGCATCATGAGGAGGTCGCCATCTGCAGTCATGAGGCGATATGCTCCGTTTGAATAGACTGTCTCTATCACAAACGGTCCTTCCCATTTAGGCTGAAATTTGCCTTTGGTCTTGTGCGTCATAATCATCGGTCGTCTGACGGCTAAGACCAGGTCTCCTTTATGGAAGATTCTCTGCTTGACCTTTTTATTGAAGGCTTTTGACATCCGAGCCTGATATAGCTCGATGTGTTGCTGAGCTTGTAGCCGCTTCTCGTCTAGGGCTTCGAGCTCTTGAAGACGCAGGCGATCATTGTCTTCTGATGTCATCTTAGTAGTCAAGGCTACCCGTAATGATGGCACCTGGATTTCCAATGGGATGACCGCTTCGCACCCATATACCAGGGAGAAAGGCGTATTGCCTGTCGGTGTCCGAACCGTAGTCCGGTAGGCCCAAAGGCATTCACCGAGCTTTTCGTCCCAATCTCGCTTGTTCGAGGAGACAAACTTCTTGAGCAGCTTGATGATTGTCTTGTTAAATGCCTCTGCCAAGCCGTTGGCGGCAGGATTGTAGGCGGTTGAAGCCACATTCTGAATTCGGTATTTATCGCAGAACCGATAGAACCCCTGGCTTACGAATTGGGGACCATTGTCATGGATGATCCGCCTGGGGACACCAAATCGATAGATGACATGGTGTTTGATGAAGCTAACCAGATGGGAGGTTTTGACTTCGGCCAAAGGTGTGGCCTCTGCCCATTTTGAGAAGTAATCGGTTATTGCCAGGATAAACCGGTGACCTCTTGCCGAAGAGGGACTGATTGGCCCTACGACATCGATTCCCCATGCTTCAAATGGCCATGAAGCAACAGTAGGGTGGAGCAACTCCGAAGGTTGGTGTATGAAGTCTGCATGGACCTGGCACGCCTTACACCTTCGTGCATATTGGGTGGCATCGGCCATCATGGTCGGCCAGTAGTACCCAAGTCTGTGCAACCTGTCTTTAAGCTTTGGACCCGGCTGGTGAGCTCCGCAAATGCCATCATGTGCTTCTTTAAGCACTTCCTGTGCCTCTGAATGAGAGAGACAACGGAGGAGGACACCGTCATATGAACGACGGTAGAGTGTCTTCAAAGTGGGATCATAGTAGAAACGGAGCGACCTTCGTCTGATGGACGCCGCTTCTTTGGGATCGTCTGGAGGCAAACCGTGCAGAGCGTAGTCAATGAGGGGGAAGCGCCAATCCCTCGGCTCAAGATTCACGGAGGTATGATGGACTTCTTGGATCCTTAGCATATGCTTGGAGCATACGAGATGCCGGGTTGCGACTGTGAGGTGATACTCTGTGTCGGCCGGTAAGGCTAGCGTCGTCGCTAGTGCAGCGAGAGCATCCGCCTTGGTATTCTGAGATCGAGACACATGCCCGATGTAGAAGCCTTCAAATAGGCTAGCCAGTTCGATAGCTGTATGATAGTAAGGCACCAAGTCCTCATGGCGGACTTCATATTCACCTTTTACCTGGCTAATGATCAGTTTTGAATCGCCATAAGCTTCAAGATAGCGTACCCCCATTCCGTGGGCGAGTTGGAGACCAATGAGCAGAGCATTGTATTCCGCTACATTATTAGAGCATGACTCTGTCAAGGAGAACGCTCTGGGAAGGATATGATCCTGTGGGGAGATGAACACAACCCCTACTCCGGCAATAATCTTGCCTTTGGGGCCCATCCGTGATGCTCCGTCGAAGAACATCTGCCACACTTCCTCTGCTGAGGTTGCATTAGACTCGAAGACCTCATCAGGGATGTCTTCGTGAAGTTTTGAATGTTCCGGAACTGGATGCGCAGCCAAGAACTCTGCAAGGGCTTGACCTTTAACCGCCTTTTGAGGGGTAAAGGTTATGTCGTATTGGGACAATAGCAGTGCCCATTTAGCCAATCTTGAGTTCAACGACCCTGGCTTCGTCATGAGAAGACGTAAAGGGTTCACCCTGGAGATGACATGTATGGTTTGGCCAACCAAATAATGTCGAGTCTTCTGGACAGCGAAGACGAGAGCTAAACACTCCTTCTCAATAGGATTGTACCGAGATTCCGCTCCTATGAGAGTTCTACTCAGATAGTAAATGGCCTGCTCATGGCCATTGTCGTCCTTCTGAGCGAGGAGGGCGCCGAGGGAATAATCCAGGGCTTTTACATAAAGCAGGAATGGTTTCCCTGATGTAGGGGCCACCAAGACTGGAGATTTTGTGAGATACCTCTTAATGTCTTCATAAGCTTCTTGACAAGCTCGATCCCATATGAAGGCAGTACCCTTCTTCATTAGTCGGGTAAATGGTTGGCAACGGCCCGATAGATTTGCTATGAATCTTCTGATATAGGCTAACCTGCCTTGTAAGCCTCTGAGCTCTTTGAGGTTTGTGGGTGGATGCATGTCCTGGATGGCTTTGACTTTGTCTGGGTCTAGATGGATTCCTTTTGATGTGATGATGAACCCAAGGAATTTGCCGCTGGATACTCCTAAAAAGGATTTTGTCGGGTTCATTTTCAACTGATGAGCCCGCATTATATTGAACATCGTCCTTAGATCGCGAAGATGTTCATCTTTGCGGCGACTTTTGACAGCAATGTCGTCAACATAGCACTCCACCGTCTTCCGGAGATGATCGCGGAAGATCATGCTCATTGCCCGCTGGTAGGTTGCTCCGGCGTTCTTCAGTCCGAAGGGCATTACAGTGTAGCAGTATACCCCCAATGGCGTTCGGAAAGAAGTATGCTTCTCGTCATCAGGATACATCTTGACCTGGTTGTACCCTGAGAAGCCGTCCATGAAAGACATCCTCTCGAATCCGCATGTGTTGTCGATCATGACATCGGTGATCGGCAATGGGAATTCATCTTTGGGACAGGCCGTATTGAGATCACGGTAGTCGATGCAGATTCGTATTTTCCCATTCTTCTTGAGGACGGGGACTATGTTAGCCACCCAATCTGGATGTTGTTCCTCCCGGATGAAGCCACAAGCAATGAGCTTATGAACTTCGGCTTCAATAGCCTCCATGATGTTTGGGCGGAACCGACGTTGTTGCTGCTTGACTGGCTTAACGTCGGGCTTGATGTTTAGACGGTGCATAGCGACCTGTGGATCAAGTCCGGGCATGTCTTCATAGCTCCAGGCGAAAACATCTATATACTCTTTTATGAGTATTATCAGTTCTTCCTTTTCGATGAGTGATAAGCTTTCACTTATGAAAATAGGCTTGGGGTGATCTTGACTACCCAAGTTGACCTGGATCACCTTGTCTTCGGTAGGCGGCTCGCGCAGCTCAAACCGCTTTTCCCATTGGAGACTTAATTGCTGGGCCCATGATTCCTCATTGGCAACCTCTGCGGGTTCCAACTGACTGCTTGAAGTCATGAGGCTTTCGAATATTCTTCCTATGCTGACATCAGAGTCCCATTCGGAGGATGAGGCCGACTGTGATGGGATCGATCCATCGCTTTTGTCCTGAACCGTTGTTGATGATGTGGGTGTAACATAACCCAACCCCCTGCGCGTACTATCATAGTAATTTGCAGGTTTCCCTCTTGGGACGGAGTTACGCATCAAGCTGCGTCTTCCTTTTCCGAAGTTTAGGCCCGCTCCCTGCTTCAGGTTGTAACCCATCTTCTTCATGATATGGCGCGCTGATGGCGCGTAATGAAAGAACTGTGGAGCATCCGACTCTGAGCTTGAGTCTGTAGTTGAGGATCTCCCTGGCCGGACTTTGCCGAAGATTATCGGCGACTGACCTTGCTTGGACGGAGGGACTACCAGCGTGGCCCCTTCTATGGCTTCCACGGATGTACTAGCCACACTCGACTCATGTACGGGCATATGAAGAGAGCCATCCATAATGGATTTGATCGACTCGATGCTCGCAGGATAATCAAAAGAAATATTATCATTAATTATCCATTCGCCTTCCTCATCAGAAGGGATCTTACATCGGGGATCATTAAAGCATGCTACAATTGGCTCGCCAATCAGAATGGCCGGCATGCCCGTTTCAGATTCCGAATCCGCCTCATTGCCGCTTTCATCACTGTCTGGCAATGGTTCTCCCGGCGTTCCACTAGCCTCTTGATATAGGAGAGCATCTGTGAAATAGTTTTCCACCCCCTTGAAGGGCTGCTTCTCAGCGAAGACAGTTCGTACTGTCGCATCATCCTCAACATACTTGAAGCACTGATGGAGAGTGGATGGAACGATCCAGTTGGCATGGATCCATGGTCGTCCCAGTAGCAGGTTGTATGATGTGTCCGCGTCAATGACATAGCATGTCACTTCTGACTTCAGGCTTCCGATTCTGCAGCGAAGCCGAATCTTTCCAAGCGGATGGCTGCTCCCGGCGTTGAAACCATATATTGTAGTGGTGGTTGCGGACAACCTGTACAGTGGTATGCCAAGGAAGTAGAGGAGCCTTTTGGGGATGATGCTGAGCGCAGACCCCGGATCGACTTGTATCCTTTCAATACAGGTTGAACCGATATACCCGGTATAGTACAGAGGTCGATCATGCTTGTTGTCTTTGAGAAGCATATCTTCCGCCGTGAAGGTAATGGCAGGTACCTTTGACTGTGCGTGATGGCACTCTGAGCAGGAAAGCCGCATCTCATCACCAGGAATCTCAGGCATGTATGTCAGAAAGGACTCTGAGTTGGCTAGCGCATCTCTGAGTGCCTCTCTTGTCTCTTTAGAGAGACGAAGAAGCTCGTGTATTGTGATACGAGCCGGGATATTGGCTAAGTGGGCCAATATATCAAAGCGAAAGGGCGTGGCTAGCCCTTGGCTTGGCGGTTTCTTCAACACGTGGTCGAATCGCACTTCCTTAGGTTTTTCCTTTCCCTTGGCTGGAATTGGAGTGGATGTCGGCATTGGTACTGACGCCGTTTGTTGCTGTATCTCGTCAGTAGTTCTGTCATACTGCCTTAGGTATGACTTTCCAGACCGGGTGCCCATCTGTTGAGGCGCATCTGCCTGCGCTGTACAGGCATGCTTCTCTTCTTCTGAATCGCTGAGGGAAGCCGAAGTAAGATTACCATCATCTGGCAGGACAGAGATGACATTGCAGGACTTGCCCTTTTTGCTGGAGTCCTTCGACGTCCGCTGTACGTCTTGGACGAGGTCAGGGTGTATCCACATAACTTCCCCTGTCTCCAATGTCAAAGGGACGAGACCCTTGTTGTATTGAGTCATGGCTGGAGGATGCTTGACTTCTAGCCGTGGCGCCGGGGCTGAATAGGTCCCGTCGGGAACCATGACCTTCTGGGCAGTGCCGAACTCAATAGTCACCATATTGGCAGTGACTTTCTTCTGCTCCGTCTTCAGTGTGAGGACTCCGGCGTCGACCAAGGCTTGAATTCTATCCTTGAGAACATAGCACTTGTCAGTAGGATGGTGGATCATCCTGTGGTAGAGGCAGTACTTAGGGTCGTTTGTGCGCCCTATCTCATCAGGGCGTCGAGCATCTGGCAACTTCATCTTATTCCCTTTGTGGAGCAGATGGAATATCGTGACCACCTGGTCGTCTCTGAAGGAGTACTGTTTAGGAGGGAACTTGGGCTCCTGATTGTTGAAGCTGCTCTTCTTGGCCTTTGACTGCATGTCCCCGGTCAGCTCGACGGACATAATTTCCTTCCCTTTAGCTTGGGAAGACTGCGGGAGATCGCTGCGCCCTTTGTTGTTCGCGCCCCATTTGCTTCTAGGGGCGGATGACTCGAACTTTTTAGCCGATTTTTCGGCTATCTCAGCTTGTTCGACCAGTTCCTTCCAAGTGTGGGCCTTGACAGCCCCCATGCGAACTTCTACTTGATCCGAGAAGTTATGTCTGCATGTTTGTAAAAGCATGGGTAAAGGCATCCCTGCTGGGCACATCAGAGATAGATTTCTGAACCGCTCAATGTATTCACGGACAGATTCGCCTTTCCTCTGCACAGTGGAAAGGAGCTTGTCCATGGTCACTTCGGTGTCATCCTCATAGAAGCGAGAGAGGAACCGAGTTTCCAGGTCGATCCAGGAATTGATAGAGCCCTGAGGAAGGCTTCGGAACCAGTCGAATGCCACCCCTTTCAAGGTGCCGATGAACAACCTAGCCATGATGGCGTCGTTGCTTAGAACATTACCGGTCTGGGACCGGAAATAGTAGATGTGCTGATTGGGCGAGCTCTTACCATCATACGTATGCAACGTTGGTGGTTTGAACTTTGGCGGATATGGCACCGAATCCCATTCCAGTGGGTAAGGACGGACTACCCCCACTTTCTTCAATTCATCCTTCTGAGCCAGGGATGAAATTTGAGCTTGAAGGCCTTTAAGGACTTCGGCATCCAGGGAAGAGCCTCCCTTAGTTCTCTCCGTCTTGGGCGGATCATTGCTGAGATGTCCCTCCTCGTCATGATTACTCCCGGTATCATCATTCCGGTTGCTGAGGAGCTGAGCGAGCATCTGTTGAATATTGTCCAGGGCCTCTTGCTGAGTTCTAGAGGTCTGCTCCTGAGCTTCCAAACGCCGACGAAGGTCGTCATTGGCGTTCTCGGCCATATTGACCGATGCTTTGTCCGTTCGCACCGAACTGACTGTTGCTGAAGAGGCATACCCGCTGTCTTCATCTTCTCCATCGGATGATTGGGGTGACCGCCTGAGTTGTGGCACGGTTGGGACCGTCGAGGAGGAAGGCTGCTCATAATTATAGGGTATCGCCACCCTGGATCTGGTGCTTCGGAAAACACCTTCTTCGCGCACCAAGACTTCACCTAAGCCCGGGCTATAATCTGGATCTGGGGAGCCGAAAGGGGTGTCGTCAGAGGCTTGACTTCTTCCGCGCAGCTCTCGCCCCTTCCGGTCATGTTGACGGATGCAGAGGCTGGATCCGGTGGCCCGCTCCTTTTGGGATGCCTCATCGGGACGCGCGCAGACAGTCGATCAAAGACTGATCGCCGATATGGAGCAGTGGCGAGGGTCGGTCGTAACCGACACTGCATAGAATGGACCATCACCAATTGGCATTCACATCGTCGAAGACAGGAGGAAGTGGCCTGGAAATGCTTCAATCTCCGCTTGTCCGCCAAGAATTCTCGCAGGTCGGCCCTGTAGGGACCTGAACAATCTAGTATTTGGGACAACGCATCGTTCCCCTTATTCCTGCGGAAAGGATTAGCACCGTATAGTGCTCTGGTTTTAGCCTCGTGGCTGTAAACCCGATGAGTACGCCGAGGTACATCAGCCTTGCTTGTGAGGACAGGGCTAGCAGTAGGCATTGCTGCTCTAGGTGACGGGATAATCGCCGTCTTGACTTTATGGTTGGCAGCATTGTTGGCGCAGGCGGGCATCTTGCCTTTTTCTTCATAAGAGAGGCGCGGATTTGGCGTGGCTACGCCTGAAGTTTCAGCAGAGGACCTCTGTTTAGGCCTCCATATCCGTTTTGGCAGAGGATGCATAGGTTCGCAAGGAACCTGAATAGCCACAAGCGGGGCTGCGGGGTGTTGGCAAAATTCTGCCTCTGGTTTCTGATTTGAAACCTTGGTCATGAAGACCTTCCGGTGCTTCCGTGCTCGAAGCATCAGGCCACCCCCAGAGAGGACTTCTTTAAATCTTCCTTGATCGATCTGGATAACAAGGTTCTCAAAAGTGCAGGATCTGGGCCGCGGGCATGTTTCCTTGTTGCGCCAGAGAACTGCGGCAGGTTTGCAGAGAACCTTTTCCGTCTCCGCAGAGACTTTGCTTGAAGATTTAGCCAGAGAAGATCTGGCTGCACCGGCTTTTCTGAATTCAGAGATAGACCCGAAGGTCTGTTCGTCGCATTGCGACACTTGATTCTCAGCAGAGGAGAATACAGTCCCCAGCGGAGTCGCCATCTTGTTTTCCATTATGTTTGCAAAGGGGGAAAACTTACAAATAAAAAGTTTGAGGAGCTAAATTACAAGTATTCTTAAAAAGATTACAAGTAGATCTCCTCAGAGATTCTGGGAAAATGTGCCGATAGGAGTCTGGTCAGCGCGCGACCACTTTGTCCCTTTGACGATGCGAGCGATGAGATTCCCTTCTCGCCTGGTTCCGGGAATCAGAGAATAGAGGATTGGTAGAACCCTCTGACTACTTCTCAAAACCACTTCTGTGAGGAATTCCTTCTCGCCTGGTTCCGGAGATTCCTTGAGGAAAAGAGGTTGTTAGGGTATCGCCACCCTGAGAAGAGAAGTATTTCTCTTGAAAGGTCTCTGAATTAGAGATTGCACGGTGCGTTGATGAAGAAGTCCGATCTTTGAGAAGACGCCAATCTCGCCGATGATCAATTGATGATCCTCCTCGATCTGATGCGATGCGATCCCTCTCCCTTGTGCCCCTGATGGGCTATTTATAGGGAAAGTAAGGGTATAATCGTCCCCTTTGAAGATATAGAAACAGATTGAACCGAATCTGTTTGAATCTGGAAAGTAGCCTTGCTGCGAGGCTATAATAGCTTCCGCGGAGCTAGAAAATGGCAAGTCGGTTGATCTTTCCGATTTGTTATGATCCTTTCCATATCGTTGAAGGATTCTCCCTGATCCTCTTACTCGTTTCAAGAGAGTCAAGAGATTGTGGCAATCACCTGCCATATTTGAATCCTGATTGGATTTGATTAGATTGAATCCGATCTTATCAGGAGATTTGATTGGTCAAAGGTTGACCATAGCAGGCTGATGGCGGAGCTGCCCGCTTTGAAGCTCATAGCGGAGCTAGAGGCAATTCCTGGCGAAGTCCGAAAAGAGGCTTTTCGGCGAAGCTGTCAGTTAGCTTCCTGGCGATGCTCTGGATGATGTTAGCCTCTCAAACGAGGCTATCTCTTTGGGCTAATGTAATGCTAAATGCTAGCATTTTAGACCTGCTGAGGTCTGTTTAGAAACAATCCGGGTTCACTGTTCTGCTTGCTGGATCAGTGGAGTCCAAACCGCTTCCTCGTCCCTTGGAGTTGGGTGAAAAACTGGTCTTCAGCTCGTCTGTCCCTTGTCTTTTGTAAATGTCAACAAGTTTAGACATCGTTCGGACCAATGAGAATCTTGTCTTTTTTAAGTGTCAACAGCACTCGGTTGGAGTCAAGCTCGGTGGATCACGTTTGGATCGAGTCGACTTGGAGATGGTGTTCTACAAGAAGACCTCGTTTTGTTTAGTTTAAGTTTGTGTTTAGATCATTGTAAAGATTAGATAGTATGATATGCTCAAGTTCACAATACACACACAAGTTTCATGTTATTGATTTTTGGTTTTCGGTTTAACTGATCTTGGTTTTAAGTCAAAAACATAGATATACTATATTTCATGTATATTGGATTCTATCCATATACAACATGCTTCAAAGTTGTTTAAATATCATGTTTTTGTATTTACATGAGTTTTGGAGAAAACGATTTTTCATTTCAAAAAACCTAGTTTTGGAAAATACAGTTTTTGGTTTAAAGCAAATTTTCTATCTCACAAAAATGGTTCAAATAGTTTGAAATATGTGTTGAATTTTTATCACACATATTTGTATTTCAAAGTATAATAAGAACTGATTTTTGTGAAATTTATGTGCTTTTATGGGATTTAATTAAAGATAAAAACTAAAGTTTTTAAGTCCTATAATGGCTATATTGACTGTCTGCTGGTCGACCGGACCGGTCGACTGTAGCAGTAGTCGGTCGACCAGTGCGGTCGACCGACGTGCACAAGCGTGCACGCCAGCTTGAGCTGGTGGACCGATCGACCGGGCCGGTCGACCGTCCAGAGATCTTGCTCTCTAGAAATGGCCCCGGTCGACCGGGTGGGTCGACCGGCAGAGGGCTCTGCTATCTGTATCCAGTCTCGGTCGACTAAGCCGGTCGACCGGTGGGCTCAACAGTCAAAAATATGACCATTGGTCGGTCGACCGCCCAATCGACCAGAAGGGCATTTCAGCCCTTTCCAGCTGCCAACGGGCAGATTTCATATGAGGCTATAAATACCCCCATTTGAGTTTGTTTTTAAACAAGTTTTAGAGAGCAATTTTTCTCACCTTTACAAGTGTTTAATAGCAAGTTTTCAAAAGAGTTTTGGGTTTAAAAGATCAATCTTTATTTGTTTTAAAGTGTTGGAAAATTCAAAGAAAAAGAGAGTATTTGGGAATTGGTTTTTGATCTTTATTTCAACATCTATCTTGTGATTTTCTCAAGTGTTTTTCTTTGTTGTTTTCATTTCAAACACTTTTATTTCTCACACTTGAGCTATCTATCTATCCTATTTATAGGATCTTATTTTTTGTGAAAAAATTAGTTTGTGGTTGTTTATACCACCAAGTTGTAAACCTTCCATCTTTGTGATATCCCTCTAGTGAAAGGTGATTGTATTGATATCCCTCTAGTGAGAGGTTATTGTGGAAGTGGTATTTGTATCCCTCTAGTGAGAGGTGGAGATTGTGTTGGAATTCCTCAAGTGTGAGGTGATTGTATTTGAGTAGGTTTGAGCCTTATCCCTCTAGTGAGAGGTTGATCATTATTTGGCTAAGTGCCTATCCTTCTAAGTGTAGAGGTGATTTGTTTTGTGCCTTGCCTCTAAGTGTAGATGTTGTATTTGTTGGAGAGAGGAGTTTGCGTACTCCTGATTGTATTTGCCCAAATCCTCAGTGGAGGTTCTCTGTGTGGGAAGTCCTGTGTGGACGAGTTATGTGAAGGCGAGAACGTAGAGCTGTGTGCTCGAACCTCGAAACATATCTCTGTGTTTGCGTTTGATCCACTCTCTAACTCTCTCTCTCTCTCTCTCTCTCTCTCTCTCTTACATTGTGAATTGATTCATATTGTTCATATCATATACATGCTTGATTTGTTTATGTGTCATACTTGTGTTAATCAAGAGAGCTTCATATAGCACCTCAACTCTTATTCAGAGGAATCAAGAGAAGTTAGTCCAGAGCCCTTCACCGGAAATTCGGCTGCACTCTTTGGTTATACTAAGTGTGTTGCAATTAGTTTTTAAATTTTACATTATTTGTCATAGATTAGCCTTACACCTATTCACTCCCCTCTAGGTTACTTTCAATTCTATCATTTCAATTATGACTGACCAAGTTTCCATACAGGTCCTTCTAGATCGATGTTATCCTTCAATGTCTTCCATTCCTTCATGCATTAAATTTTCAACTGTTAGTGAAAATAACTATGAACTCAAACTATAATGCATTAGTATGCTTTTCAAATTCATTGGCTCAGTTTCCAAAGATGCTTACATGTTCATTAATGAATTTAAGGGAGTATGCGTCATAATGAAAATTCAACAACTTAGCGATGGTGCCATTAGACTTTGGTTCATACTCTTTGCTCTTAAAGACAATACCAAATAATAGTTAATGGTTTACCCACTATCTCGATTTCTAAGTGGGATAAATTTGTTAAAACCTTCTTTACACATGCATAAAACGATCAGAATAATAAATGTAGCTAATCAATTCCAACAAGTAGGAGGTGAACTTTTTTGGAAGTATCTTGAGAGGCTTAAGGACCTACTTGTTCAATGTCCTCATCATGCCATTGAAAAATAACGATTGTGCCAAATTGTCTATGAGGAGTTAGATTATACATATAAAATTGTTAGAATCCATGTTTCAAAAAGGTGTCATGAGAAAGACGGAGGAAGAGGGATGAGAATTCTTAAAAGCGCTTTCTGAGAAAACCATGCAGTGGGAAAGCTTTAACGAGAAACCCTCCACATCGAACCCCACATCAAAAGGCGACATCCATTCCACAAAAACATTCATAACCACTGAAGCTAAGATAACTGCCTTGATGCGTATGATAGAAGCCCTAGAAGTCAGGGGTCCTTCCCATGTTAACCAAGTTAATTAAATTTTTGCATAAAGTTGTGTCAACTGTCAAGCTTCAAACCATGTGTTGGAGGAATGTCCCTCGCTAGGAAATCCACTAGCAAAAAATCAAGATCAAATTCACCAGACCTACACAAAGTGATTTTCTTATTAGGGAGGGGTATCTTTTTAAAAGTGTTAAGTTGTGCATTCCTCATACTTCACTTAGAGATTTCTTACTTTGAGAATTACATGTTGGAGATTTAGCTGGACATTTTGGTCTAGATAAAATCATTGCATTGGTAGAGGATAGGTGTCACGCCCCGCTTCCAAAAATACGCTGGAGCGGAGACGCGACACGAGTTGGCGACGCATATACGAAAGGAAAATCTCTCACGTATACGCGCTAAGCCTTAAATAACCCAAAACAAGCTATAAATCTAACTGTAATAAATCATGATTACTGCAATATCACATATGAGCATCCACGCATGATATCATATAAATAGTGACTGGAATAACAACTGAATCTGATATAACGAGAATCAGGAAATAATATGAAGGCAAGAAAGATAAGAATACCGGAATCGAATAGGGAGAAGCTCCAGCTCTTCGCGAAGCGTACGGTCTCAACGAACACCTGAATAATAGAAACAAAGCGTCCAATATCTGAACGTACAAATCCAGAGTCGTCAGAAAGCGACCTGGTGAGTGTGTGTAAAAAGGGGAGAGCTCGTGCATATAAACAATATGCACATAATAATAACAAGATAATCTGCATACATAAGTAACTAAATAACATGATAAACAGCTGAACTGAAGGTAACACATAACAACATGAATGAAGATATAAGGTAACTATTACAACTGTAAACAAACAACTGATGTCAAGATGTGTAACCTAACATATGTCACTAGTCTGTTTGGTTGTTATTAACCTAACTAATGTAGTACTTAACTGTGTCGCATACCACAGTCGTTTTCCCACATATCAAACAAAGTTATCGTTATTGTTACTGCCTGCCAATGTAGTGCATGCATTTTGGAAGGGTACCGTTCATGCACGGTATCACGGTCTAACACCGCTGACACTGAAGAAGGACAAGCCGCAAGGCTCTAATAACTAAAGACCACAACCCCACACGAAAAGACAACTAGTGTGGCACTGTAATACGGGCATAACCCTGACAACTAATAACTGAATAGGTAGCCAGTACTACCTTGGTTCCCCATGGTCGGAACCCAAACCTCGGTACCATAAGAAGTCCTTCCAAAATACATGACGTGCATCATCAAGCAATTACCCATGTTCCCCGGGTTATGGTGTCTTTTATTAACAAGCAATAATATGAGTTATTATTAAATAGTAACTGATATCTCTAACAACTAGTGATGTCAATAATAGCTAATAATCTGACATTTAACAACTGACAACTGATATCTGACATCTGAAATAAGATACTGGAGATATAACTACTAACACAATGGTGCAACTAACAACTGGTAACTGATACAGATACCTGACAACTACTCTAAATTCTGAACACATCATATGATCACCAACAAATAATCTCCCCAACAACTGATAAAGTAATGACTGCTATCTGATAACTCTGAAGTACGAGATCACCGATATATCCAAATCTAAATAACTGAAATACTACATGTCCTGATACATATAATCAAATCCTTATATTTCAATTTGATCAAGATTATCACACACTCTAACTCTATCAAGGTCAATCACAGAATCCCAAAGTCAAGTAACATATCAGATGTATATCGAAGATCTATCAGGTCAGGTCAATTCAATCAATACCTATTCCTTAAAACCATATTCATCCAACTATAACCAAGATCATAACTAAGGGGTAAAGTCCTCAATCCATAAGAAATCTAGAAACAGTCGGAACTAAAGATAGTCGACTAGGGCCGGAAGCAAGTCGACTAATATAGGAGGTTTGGATAGTTTAGTTGACTAGCAGGAGGGATAAGTCGACTATAAAAGGTGTAAGTCGACTATAGGAAATGGCAAATCGACTAATGTAGCGTTAACAAATAGAGAGTAAACAACTTTTCTAAACAGAAACTTAGTCGACTAAAGGACTATGCTAAGTCGACTGAAAGGGTATTAGTCAACTATAAGAGGTGCAAGTCGACTAATATCTCTGTTGGTGTGTATGATTAGGGCTCTAAACAAATTCCTAAAAATACCTAAAAATGGTATTGTTATAATGGTTATCATTAAAATGTGTCACCAAACAATATGACTGAAAATCACTTCACCTAGTATAGTTCTCTAACCTCTTTCAATGATCCGTCACCCTCAAAATCAACATGAAATTTAATTCTAGGATTTATCATAACTATATCAGTTACAAGATCAAATTCGGTCTACGGTATATCAATACTAGGCCTAGGCCAACAACGCCAAACTACCAACACATGAAATGACACTGATACAAGCTCTTATCAACTATATAATTAAAGTAAACAATCATAGATGCCTCATGAAGTGATATAAGTCATCAAACTGGTAAAATATAACAGAAAGTCACATGAAATGATAAGAGTAACATGTAAATGCATACTGACAATGATAAATACACAAGAACAAACACTCACATGAAATGCAGTTTTAGAATTGAATCGTCGTCTGGTGTTCACTGCACGAACCGGTACTGATCTAGGGATCATCCCATGGGCCGGTCTTCGAATCGCCTGTGCATCGGGTCCACAACGAGCACGAATCCAGATCGGGTCCGGGTTTCATGAAGCTGAGTTCGGATCTCACCAAACGGGTGCAAAACACTGTAGCACGCAACCAACAGATACATATAAACATAATTACACCATTAACACCCACACATGCATACGGACACATACGTGTACACCCACGTACATACACATACATACGTATATACGATTATACACATACATACATAGTTCCACACACGCATGTATACATAAATATAAATACATACACGCACTCTCATACACGTATATAAGCTTATATACATACATACATCTATACATACTTATATATACATACATACACATACATGAATTAAAACACATAGACATGCACATCCATGCATAATTACATGCATACACATGCATGCATACCACAACTACTCACGCACATACCAACACACATTTTAATTAAACTTCCCAATTATTATAAGTTTGCCCTTATACATATAAATGTACTAACCTCGGGGCAACTTGCGGCGCACCGATGGAGGCTATGGCGGAGGCGTCGGGAGCCGCGGAGGATATCGTTGATAGAGGATTTCGCCGTGAAGGGCATAGGTGCGTTCTCACTCGCCGACGGCGATCAACGACAACCCACGGAGTGGCGGAAAATGCCATCCCACACACAATTAAACACATGTAAATCTTTACACAACACATAATATAAACACCTATATATACAATAATTAAAACTCCCACACATCTTAACATACAGGGAGAGGGAAAGAGAGACTCACCGTGATGGCAAAAGTTGCTGGGGAGATGTGTTACGGCTATCCTAGCTGAAGTGCGGCAGGGAGGATGCGCATCAAGGGAAGGTGTTGGCTTGCTAGGTTGGTTGCTTGGCCAAACTGCAAGGCAAGGGGACTCGGCAGTGTTGTTGCCAAGGCTGAGCGCTGGTGGAGCGTTTGCAGCCTGGGATGGTGCGGCTGCGGATCTGCTGGAGAGGGGTTGCCATCGGAGGAAGCCCAGGTCTGGTGAGTGCTCACGCAGGGGGTCTCGGCAAGAGAGAAAGACAGCAGGGTAGGCCATGGTGTTACCGCGTTATGGAGGAGATCGGCGATGCTGCAGGATCCGTGCGCTGCTGCCAAGGAGGATGTCGACGAATCCGGGACTGCCGGGGAGATGGCATGGATGTGCTCGGCTGCCACAGCGAAGTGGTACACAGCAGTAAAGGGAGAGGGGCTAAGCTCGGGGGTGTATTGGTTGCTGGCGGTGGCTGGATGATGGGTTAAGATTAGGTTTATGCTTTAGGATTAGGATTTAGGGTTAGAATTAATTTGATGGTTTAAATACAATTTATATTAATGGGTACTGGGCGTTGGAGTTTGTGGGTAACGGGTATAGATTGGGTTTCAGGTAGGATTCATGGGTAATGGTAATGGGTATGCTAATGGGTATGGATAAATGGGGATATGGATTAGATAATGGGTTTGGTCTAATAATTGGATCATAGGCTAATGGTAATGGGTTATGGCAATATAAGGTAATGGGTATGAATCAAGGGAATTGAAAAGAATGAAACATAATAATATAGCACTAAAGTAAATATATTTATACTAAAACTAATAATAATTCATAATACTAATTAAAATAATAAAATATAGTAGTAGTAGTAACACCACTAACAATAACAATAAATAGTAATATCCATAATGAAATTAACAATAATAATAATTAATAACAATAATAAATATAATAATTTAATTAACAATAATACTAAGAGTCATAACTACAATGGAATAATATTAGTAACAAGATACTATTAGTAACAATCATTAATAATAATAATAATGGTGATGATAATTAACAACTACCATTACCACTAATATTAATACTAATACTAAAATAAATAAATTAAATAATACTAACACTAATAATAATTTATAACAACCATAATAATAAGACAATATTAATTAGTAATTAAAATGCTAATAAGTAATAAGGTAAATATATGAAACCAGATTACCATTTACTATCTCAAAATAATTTTGTATATTTAATAATAATAATAATAACTATAAATCAATTTAATTAATAACAATAATAATAATAATAATCAGTAAATTAAATTAAATACTTTAGAAAAATAAAAATACAGTATTCTTAACTAGGGATATCACATTCTAACCGCCTTATAAAAATTTCGTCCCCAAAATTCAATAGGGCAGGGAATGGTAAAAGAATTCAAATCAAAAGAGAAGACAAACGAGCTTCATGTCGCTTCTCTGTACATCATAAATCCACCACGCTTCCGCTGCGCTACTTTGATTTCTGCTACCGGCTTCAGCAAGGAGTCACGAATCTCAAGAGATAAGGTCAAGAAATATAAACGAAAAGGAGGACAAGATGCAAGATTAAAATTTAGATCACTCAAAAGAAGAGTAGAGATTAATGATATCAAAAGATCAAAGACAAAGATTTCTAAAGGAAGATGGCCAATTCCAAATGGACTGAATATCATAATGGATAGTATATGTATATTGCAATGTAACTATACCTTGTTTCAAGTTACCGATAAGAATTAGGTCTTTCTTGCGAAACAAAAGTGAAAATTCAACATCGCAAGTCGAAAACCTAGGCTCTGATACCAAGAAAATCCTGTCACGCCCCGCTTCCCAAAATACGCTGGAGCGGAGACGCGACGCGAGTTGGCGACGCATATATGCAAGGAAAATCCATCACGTATACGCGCTAAGCCTTAAATAACCCGAAACAAGCTATAAATCTAACTGTAATAAATCATGATTACTGCAATATCACATATGAGCATCCACGCATGATATCATATAAATAATGACTGGAATAATAACTGAATCTGATATAACGAGAATCAGGAAATAATATGAAGGCAAGAAAGATAAGAATATCGGAATCGAATAGGGAGAAGCTCCAGTTCCTCGTGAAGCGTGCGGTCTCAACGAACACCTGAACAATAGAAACAAAGTGTCCAATATCTGGACGTACAAATTCAGGGTCGTCAGAAAGCGACCCGGTGAGTGTGTGTGTAAAGGAGAGAGCTCGTGCATATAAACAATGTGCACAGAATAATAACAAGATAATCTGCATACATAAGATAACTAAATAACATGATAAACAGCTGAACTGAAGGATAACGCATAACAATATGAACGAAGATATAAGGCAATGATTACAACTGTAAACAAACAACTGATGTCAAGATGTGTAACCTAACATATGTCACTAGTCTGTTTGGTTGTTATTAACCTAACTAATGTAGTACTTAGCTGTGTCCCATACCACAGTCGTTTTCCCACATATCAAACAAAGTTATCGTTATTGTAACTGTCTGCCAATGTAGTGCATGTGTTTTAAAAGGGTACCGTGCATGCCTGGTACCACAGTCTAACACCCCTGGCACAGAACCAGAAGAAGCCGCAAGGCTCTAATAACTGAAGACCATAGCCCCACACGAAAAGAAAACTAGTGTGGCACCGTAATCCGGGCATAACCCTGACAACTGACAACTGAATAGATAGCCAGTACTACCTTGGTTCCCCATGGTCAGAACCCACAACTCGGTACCATAAAAAGTCCTTTCAAAATACACGACATGCATCATCGGACAATTACCCATGTTTCCCGGGTTATGGTGTCTTTTATTAACAAGCAATAATATGAGTTATTATTAAATAGTAACTGATATCTCCAACAACTAGTGATGTCAATAATAGCTGATAATTTAACATCTAACAACTGACAACTGATATCTGACATCTGAAATAAGATACTGGAGATATAGCCACTAACACAATGGTGCAACTAACAACTAGTAACTGATACAGATACCTGACAACTACTCTAAATTCTGAACACATCATATGATCACCAACAAATAATCTCCCCAACAACTGATAAAGTGATGACTGCTATCTGATAACTCTGAAGTACGAGATCACCGATATATCCAAATCTAAATAACTGAAATACTGTATGTCCTGATACATATAATCAAATCCTTATATTTCAATTCGATCAAGATTATCACACACTCTTACTCTATCAAGGTCAATCACAGGATCCCAAAGTCAAGTAACATATCAGATATATATCTAAGATATATCAGGTCAGGTCAATTCAATCAATACCTATTCCTCAAAACCATATTCATCCAACTATAACCAAGATCATAACTAAGGGGTAAAGTTCTCAATCCATAAGAAATCTAGAAACAGTCGGAACTAAAGATAGTCGACTAGGGCCGGAAGCAAGTCGACTAATATAGGAGGTTTGGCTAGTTTAGTCGACTAGCAGGAGGGATAAGTCGACTATAAAAGGTGTAAGTCGACTATAGGAAAGGGCAAGTCGACTAATGTAGCTTACAGTTAACAAACAGAGAGTACACAACTTTTCTAAACAGAAACTTAGTCGACTAAAGGACTATGCTAAGTCGACTGAAAAGGGTATTAGTCAACTATAAGAGGTGCAAGTCGACTAATATCTCTGTTGGTGTGTATGATCAGGGCTCTAAACAAATTCCTAAAATACCCAAAAATGGTATTGTTATAACGGTTATCATTAAAATGTATCACCAAACAATATGACTGAAAATCACTTCACCTAGTATAGTTCTCTAACCTCTTTCAATGATCCATCTCTCTCAAAATCAACATGTAATTTCATTCTAGAATTTATCACAGCTATATTAGTTACAAGGTCAAATCCGGTTTACGGTATATCAATACTAGACCTAAGCCAATAGCGCCAAACTACCAACACATGAAATGATACTGATACAAGCTCCTATCAACAATATAATTAAAGTAAACAATCATAGATGTCTCATGAAGTGATACAAGTCATCAAACTGGTAAAATATAATAGAAAGTCACATGAAATGATAAGAGCAACATGTAAATGCATACTGACAATGATAAATACACAAGAACAAACACTCACATGAAATGACGCAGTTTCGGAACCGAATCGCCGTCTGGTCTTCACTGCACGAACCAGTACTGATCTACGGATCATCCCATGGGCCAGTCTTCAAATCGCCTGTGCATTGGGTCCACAACGAGCACGAATCCGGATCGGGTCCGGGTTTCCTGAAGCTAGGTTCGGATCTCACCAAACGGGTCCGAAACATTGTAGCACGCAACCAACACATACATATAAACATAATTACATGATTAACACCCACACATGCATACGGACACATACGTGTACACCCACGTACATACATATACATACGTTTATACGATTATACACATACATACATAGTTCCACGCACGCATGTGTACATAAATATAAATACATACACGCACTCTCATACACGTATATAAGCTTATATACATACATACATTTATACATACTTATATATACATACATACACATACATGAATTAAAACACATAGACATGCACATCCATGCATAATTACATGCATACACATGCATGCATACCACAACCACTCACGCACATACCGACACACATTTTAATTAAACTTCCCAATTATTACAAGTTTACCCTTATATATATAAATGCACTAACCTCGGGGTAACTTGCGGCGCACCGATGGAGGCTCTGACGGAGGCGTCAGGAGCCGCGAAGGATATCGTTGGATAGAGGATTTCGCCGTGAAGAGCGTGGGTGCGTTCGTGCTCGTCGACGGCGATCAACGACAACCCACAGAGTGACAAAAAATGCCATCCCACACACAATTAAACACATGTAAATCTTTACATAACACATAATATAAACACCTACATATACAATAATTAAAACTCCCACACATCTTAACATACAGGGAGAGGGAAAGAGAGACTCACTGTGATGGCAAAAGTTGCTGGGGAGATGTGTTGCGGCTGTCCTAGCTGAAGTGCAGCAGGGAGGATGCACATCAAGGGAAGGTGTTGGCCTGCTAGGTTGGGTGCTCGGCCAAACTGCAAGGCAAGGGGGACTCAGCAGTGCTGCTGCCAAGGCTGGGGGCTGGTGGAGCGTTTGCAGCCTGGGATGGTGCGGCTGCGGATCTGCTGGAGAGGGGGTTGCCGTCGGAGGAAGCCCAGGTCTGGTGAGTGCTCACGCAGGGGGTCTCGGCAAGAGAGAAAGACAGAAGGGCAGGCCATGGTGTTGCCGCGTTGTGGAGGAGATCGACGGCGCTGCAGGATGCGTGCGCTGCTGCCAAAGAGGATATCGACAGATCCGGGGCTGCTGGGGAGATGGCGTGGATGTGCTCTGCTGGCACAGGGAAGTGGTACACGGCAGAAAGAGGAGAGGGGCTGAGCTCGGGTGTGTATTGGTTGCTGGCGGCGGCTGGATGATGGGTTAAGATTAGGTTTATGCTTTGGGTTTGGATTTAAGGTTAGAATTAATGTGATGGTTTAAATAGAATTTAGATTAATGGGTACTGGGTGTTGGGGTTTGTGGGTAACGAGTATAGATTGGGTTTCAGATAGGATTCATGGGTAATGGTAAGGGGTATGCTAATAGGTATGGATAAATGGGGATATTGATTAGATAGTGGGTTTGGTCTAATAGATAATGTGATCATAGGCTAATGGGTAATGGGTTATGGCAATATAGGGTAATAGGTATGAATCAGGGAATTGAAAAGAATGAAACATAATTATATAGCACTAAATAAATATATTTATACTAAAACTAATAATAATTCATAATACTAATTAAAATAATAATAACAAAAATAGTAGTAGTAGTAACACTACTAACAATAACATATATAGTAATATCCATAATGAAATTAACAATAATAATAATTAATAGCAATAATAATATAATAATAATAATTAATAACAATAATACTAAGAGTCATAACTACAATGGAATAATATTAGTAACAAGATACTATTAGTAACAATCATTAATAATAATAATAATGGTGATGATAATTAACAACTACCATTACCACTAATATTAATACTAATACTAAAATAAATAAATTAAATAATACTAACACTAATAATAATTTATAACAACCATAATAATAAGACAATATTAATTAGTAATTAAATTGCTAATAAGTAATAAGGTAAATATATGAAGCCAGATTACCATTTACTATCCCAAAATAATTTTGTATATTTAATAATAATAATAACTATAAATCAATTTAATTAATAACAATAATAATAATAAAATCAGTAAGTTAAATTAAATACTTTAGAAAAATAAAATACAGTATTATTAACTAGATATCACAATAAGTTTTATTGGTCTTCGTTGAAAAGAGATATTGCTCACATTATCTCCACCTGTCAAACTTGTCAATTAGGTAAGGCTAAGAAATAAAACACTAGTTTGAACACACCCCTTCCTATTCCACATTTCCCTTGGAGTGATCTTAGCGTGGACTTTGTCCTTGGATTGCCCAATACTACGCAAAAATATGACTTTATTTTGTGGTAGTTGATAGATTTTCTAAGATGGCTCATTTCGTCCCTTGTTCTCGAAGTACTGATGTTTCACATATGGCTAAACTTTTTTTTGAGGAGATTGCTAAGTTACATGGCCTTCAATCATGATCGTGTCTGATAGGGATGTTAAGTTCGTTAGATATTTTTGAAAAACTCTTTGAAAGTTGACTATATTGAAGTATTATTCTGCTTTTCACCCTCAAGCTGTGGTTAAACTAAAGTTACGAATCGCAGTTTGGGTAATTTGCTTTGATATTTAGTTGGAGAAAAGCTTGAAAATTGTGACCTTATTCTGCCACATGCTGAGTTTGCGTACAGTAGTTCTGTTAACAAGTCGACAAATAAGAGTCCTTTTGAGATTGTTCATGGTCTCTCTCCCCGCCAACCCCATTTATCTTCTTCCTTTACCTACTGATTATCATCCACCTGATTATGCCCTAATTTTTGCTGAACATATCTATAATTTGCATACAGAGATTAGACGAACAATTATTTTGAATAATGATACTTATAAACTTATTATTGATGCACATCGTATGCATAAAGAATTTAATAATAGAAATTATGTTATGATTTGCATTTGTCTTAAACGCTATCCTAAACATGTTACTAAAAAGTTACATGCTCGAACCATTGGGCCTTACCCTATTCTCGTAGGCTTAGATTCAATGCTTATTTAATTGATTTGTCATAAAATATATCTATCAGTCTAGTTTTTAATATGGCAGATTTATTCCCTTATCGAGACATATTCGAGCCTCCAGTTTTGCCTTCTTCTATTTCTGCAGGCACGTCTTCCATTCTGATTCTTCGTGCTCCTTTTACTACTTTAGAGCTGTCAGATGAAATTTTGATGCTTTGGATGATGAGTTTGTTACTTCACATTCTGATGGTTATCATCACTTCCTTATTGAATGGAAGGATTGTCCCTTTATTGATGACGCTTGGATCATTGAAGAAGAATTCTGTTGCCTTGATCCTAGGTCTCTTGGAAGGTTATTTACGTTTTACCTCATTGGAGACGAGTTCTTTTCAATGGGGGGAAAGGATGGAGATCATAAGTAGTAATTAATATATGTTATTTATTTATTATTTTATTAGGGTTTATTTAATTTTGGATAATTAGAATTTCTTGATTATCAAGTTTTGTTTAATTTTCGAGTTTGTGTTAAATGCCTATATATAAATAGGCCTTTTTGTTTTCATTATAGAGTACACTTGTTTTATTAAAAATAGATTATTAGACTTCCGCTTTCTAATTACTCTATTTTCTCTCTCTTAATTCTTCTATATCTCTCTCTAAATGATCTTCTCTTTTCTTTTCTTTTTTTTCTCTCTCTCTAGTTCTACATCATGAACCAACCCAAACCTTTTTTTTCTTTGAGCAAAAAGAATGAAGCCAGTTATGCTCCAATAACAACCTAAATCTTACGAGCATCAGCTAAAGTTATGATTTACTCTTTTCACTGTCGGAGCTTGTAACTTATAGGGTATTAAGAATTTAAACTTGACCAAAATTTGATTTCAAACTGTGCGTGTGGATAAGAATTAGGTCACTAATTTGGACTTAATGCCATTTTAGGTTATTATATGAATAGGGGGATTTCGGCTGAATCTCATATATTAAAACTTAATTAGTGAAAACCTCAATTACAATTTTTGTCACCTAGGTCTCATTTTTTTTTGTGGGCGCTAGATTGCAGATATGTGTCGAGTAAGGTTTTAATCACGAAATGCAAAATAAGCTAAAATACCCCCGCTTTAACTTTCAAACCGGACCAACGATCGCCTCACCTCCAAAGTAATAGCCACAGTGGTTCGCGCGAAAACGAAAAAATTTGAGTGAATTTTAATGAAAGAAGTATCGAATTAGAATGATTTAGGTCATCTACATTAATCTACAGAAGAGAAAAGATCGAATCACCATGTCGAGAAAGAAATTGGTAGCCAAGAAAGGTAATATTCTGGAAATTGAAGCCCTTAACTTACAAATTCTCAATATTTCTTTTAGGGGTTTTTTTCATTGTGGTTTGCGTTTATAGAGTATTTTACCCTCTATCACACTTTTAACAGTATTTTTTATCACGATCGCAGTCATCACGAACAAACAATATAGAAACCATGACCATGCTAAGTCGTAATTTAAGTAAGTGATCACATAACACAAAGGGTTAATAAAACTGTGACCTTCATCACACAACAAAACTTAGACTGCAACCTTAGTTGTAGTCTTAAGTAAATGACTGCCACATTATTCAAGTTTTATTAAGTAAATGATCACGTAACAAATTTTATTGCGACCTTAGTTGCAGTATTGATTAAATTATCACATAACACAAAAGATTAATGAAATGTAGTCTTAGTCGTAGTTTTATCAATTAAATGGTCTCATAGCAAACCTTATGCTACGATCTTGATCGCAGTTTTAATTAAACGATCACATAACACAAAAGACTAATGAATTCCAACCTTAGTCGCGGTCCTATAAGTTGGAACAATTTTGAAAGTATATTTTATGTTTAGGAAAATGATGTTCGATGATTGAGATGTATAATCATTTTGTATTTTAAATGTATACATTCAGTGTAAAAATAATGAAGATATCGATTGATGAATTCTTAATATCTTTTTTCGCGCTGATTGATATAAATTGCCATGAACGTATATTTTGTATGAATTTTATAAGGATTGTGAACTAGGTCACATTCATAAGTAAACTTACATAGTTTTCACTATTTATAAAACTGCGACCATGGTCGTGATTCTATTATAATCAAGAATTAATATGATTATGATCATAGTCGCAGTCAAATTGAATGCTATGAACAACCATGTTTTGATGAACTGCGCCATGGTCGCAGCGCGCACACAATGTAAAAAATTAGTTGTCTTTATAAGGACTGCGACCTAGCTAGCATTTGTGAGTAAAATTATTATTCAGATTTCATTATTCACCTAAAAGCGATTTATAATTCTACTAGCTTAAACTAATCTCACACATATTTCAACCGTATCACATTTCTTACATAAATACATTTCAATAGGCCATGATATGAAATCACTCTATTTATTGTATACTATCTGCTTTAGTCTGTCCACTGTGAAATCCAAATCAAACAAAATGAATCAATTCAAACAAAATGAATCAAAATAATCAGCCGCTATAATTAATTAATTAAAATAATATGATGTACGAAAAAAACGAACAACAAAAATAAAATATTAACCTGATCCTTAAAAATCACCATGGCGAAGGATAGATGAGTGCAATGAGAGAAATTCGATGAAGTCTATGATGATTGATGAAGAGGATCTGGAAAAAAAAAGAATTTAATCGACAGAAATTGAATTTATATGGCCATATATGAAGGAAAGGTAAAATTGAAAATGAAAAAAATATGAGTTAATTACACATAAGAGGTTAAATTGAAATGGACCACGTGGCTGACGTGGATTGAGGCTGAGGTGAAAATAAATTTGTAATTGAGATTTTCCCTAAATAAATTAAAAGGGGAGGAGTCCAAGCCCAATTTACTGATATGGGATATGGAAAATCTAAACCAACCCGATTTCATGCGAGCCTTAGCATTAGGTCTCTTGTATAGCCTTCATTAAAAGGAAAAAAAATAGAAGAAATGAAAAAGGAAAAGTGGAATGTCTGTGTTGGTTAGCTCCAATTGAAAATTCTAATTAACAGAATTCAGAGTTAATATGTTTTACTTGTTTGATTTCTTAACCATTTAGAATTTGCTCATAAATCTACTTTGTTCTCGTGGAAATCACTATATTATAATACAGGACGTATATTACTGCCATCTCACGCCTCGATATTAGAGGAGAAATGTGCATTTGTATTATTTTGACTCTCACAATTACTATCTGGAACTTGTAAATTATAATTAAGTATCTGCACTCCATTTATTGGATAGCATTGCATAATATTAATAGTATTTAAAAAAAAAAAAATCAAAGCTTAAATCTTGAAAAAGATACCATGGGGGGCACTTATTAAGAAAGAATCTGTCTAGAGTTTCTTTCCATTTTTTAAAGAGGAGATTTGTTACCCACAAAATCATAACATATCTTGCATCGTATTCAAAATGAATTATTTCCATGTATATCCTTAACAAATAATAAAAATTTAGGGCAGAGTTTGCAAATTTGTCATGTTTCAATCATTCTTTCTTGGCTTTTCAGTAATTTGACCTTTCAATTAATTTTTCAATTTCTTCTTCCTTCACTTTTAGGTTTCAACAATTAAAATTATAAAAAAAAAGGTGATCTTGACATACATGAACATAATATTGATAAAGATGGAAACATGAAACTCAATGGAAGAAGAAAAGGTAAAAAAAATATGGAAAAGCAAACGTAAATGAAGGGAAAGTTAATCTTTAGGGAAAATTCAAAATTGCAAGAGCATTAGCATTTCACATAACTTGTAGTTTTAAATTTCTTCCAGACACTTGAATTTTATTGTTAAATTCATAATCGCTAAAAGTAACACTGTAACACTATATTAGATGACATAACAAGAGAAAAATATTTTATAAGTATAATATGATCTTCATTCACGACATCATTAAACACACACAACTATTTTGAAAGTAGTATGGTACTTAAAAAATACGTATATGTATGAGTCTCATTTGTGTGTCCCTTAAGTACACATATTAGTAGGTAGAGAACAAGTATAGCCAATTAGCATCCCATGAAAACTTAATATCACATGCCCCGTTGATTTCTATTTTATTTTTATTTCTATTTCTGTCTAAGTTATCATCTCCCTTTCATAATTATACAATTTTTTCATGACACAAAATTTAAAAGGATGACATAATATTTTTTTTGGAGTTTAAACGGCGAATCTTTAAAATCTCTCGTGTCATTAGTAAGCTTCTAATGAAAACAACTCTGAAAATATATAAAAAAAATAACAACAGATCCTTTAAAATCAAATAGCTTCATCGCACACACATGCGCAAAATGAAAGTAAATATACTAGTATACCTCCATCGGACGGTGTGAAACGATCGACAACGACGACGGCAGTGAGAGAAAGAGAGAAGGGTGGAGAGGGAGGGGGAGAGAGGAAGGGAGGGGAAAGGAGGGCTAGAGAGGGAGAGCGGGAAGCCGGGAAGAAGGGAGGTAGAGCTGAAGAGGGGAGGCAGAGAGAGGAGAAGGGCATGAGGGAGGGAGAGGCGGAGAGAGATGGGAGCCGAACATACTGACAAAACAAATTTCTGAAGAAGCCAAGAGAGATAACTTACCTTCAGTCAGTGTTGATTAAAGATCAGATTATGGATTTAATACAAACTAGTATACCGTGTTGTCAGTGAGAAACCGACCGATTATTCAGGAGGAGGAGGCCGCAGGGGGAGAGGAAGAAAAAAGAGGAAGGAGGGAGGAGCTGAGAGAGGAAGAAGGAGAGGTCAATGATGCTCTCTTTTGCGTGGATAAAGACAACGGACGGACGGACAGATAAATTTCTATATGAGTCACGGGAGAAAATCTCTATTGGTCAGTTTCGATAAGTATATATGTGATAAAATAAATAAGTTGCTTTGGAAAGCGCCTGCAGCGGCAAACACCTATCAATCCAACTTTAATATTCTTGTAAAAGTTGCAAATAGTAGGGGCATTTAAGTTATTTGGTAACTTAACATCTATATGAATCGAGTGCAGTTATTTAAACTCAAATAAGTAATAAGTAGACCCATTAGTTAGTAGACTCAGTAAATTAGTAAATAGACTCTTCCAGATTATCCTAAATATCCTATATTCAACATACGCGATTTAAGTGTAAACACTCAGTTATACCCTCAGTTTGAAATTAATCCCCTCCTCTTTCCCCATCTCAA